>APFE030269865.1:284132-296985 GCA_000404065.3 Pinus taeda
TGTGTCAATGTATTTATTTTATGTTGTAGATGGTTTAGATATTAAAAAAATTGAAAAAAATGAAAAAAAAAATGAATATTTTTGTACCAAACGATTTTTTCCCGATTTGTTCCCGATTTTTCCGATTCGTTCCCCGCGCCGATTTAATCCCGATCGCGCTTTTAACAACTTTGTTATCAACTTTGTATCAGCACTACAACATCCCCAATATTCACTCCTTAGACTATTGCTATGAAATAGAAAAACATATGAGTTCACACCTAACAAATTGTTTATAGAAAACAAAGTTTGTGGCTTCTAGTTGGCACACAATTAACACCCAACACTCGCAAGCTGGAACATGGGAAGACTACTACGAATGCTTAAGATAAAAAATAAAAACAATACTCTAGCCAACAATATGCTAGAGGTAGTATGTTTCCAACCAACATGGAAAATGAGAGGATGTCCTTCCCAAAGAATTGACTCAACATATCCCAACGCAATTAACCAGGTAAATATAAAAGTCAACCAAATGACTGGAGTCGACTAAGGTTGCAACATAAGTCAACCAAGTATGCAGAAGTCAACCATGCTAATGAAAATCAACTAGGGAAAATCCAATCAACTCAGTAAGATTGATTCGACCAATAAGAGCACAGGATTGATCAACTAGTGTCAGTCACTCAAGAAAAAGTGAGAATCGACTAGCTAGAGTGGAACATTGGCTAGAAAGGGAACAATTTGACTTGAAGAGAAAGGAGCAACCCAATCCAAGTGTCTACATCCTATATTGCCTCTAAACAGTTGTGTGGTTAATAACAAACGCCACAGCAATTAAGGAGAGAACTCAATGGTAATAAAATTGTCTAGAGTAAAATGAAGTTAGCCAGCTACAAGGTAAGTTGACAAAACAATGAAATTGAACACTCGACAAATAATTTAAATTCCCAAGGAGAGAGAAAGGGGCTATGTACAGCTTGTACAACCACCATACGAACTCTGCGTGAAAGGGAAAATGTGTAGCAAAGGGAATTGGCTCCAAATAGTGGAATTGCACTCCTGTGAAGAAGAAACCCACAACAATTAAGAAATCAACTACTCTTACAATAGATTCAATTTACACATGCTTTTGGTTGATTGCTTTTGGCAAATTGTTTGCTCCTTCAGGGCTATCGCCTCACTTAACTTCTTGTCAATCTCTCTTGAACATTGAGTAGAGATGAAACCTTCACCAAGTGCGCAAACAATGCTATCAAAGCGTATGGCCCGAGAGAAGAGGACTAACGCCCAAGTGGTTTCCCAACAATCTGACTAGAAGGATAAGTTGCTAATATAGTGAGGTCATAATGGAAACTCAACTCAATGTTTGCAACAACTTTCTTTTTATACACATTGATCTTAGGGCTCCATTAGATGGATGAAGATCATCACAGCATTGTTGGATTTCACAGAAAAATGAATGGGCAGAAAATCTTGAGTGTTGCTAGCATAAATACAATAGATAACTTCACATTTCAATCTAGAATTCAACTATAGGGAGCAAACTAAACATAGTGAAGAGCACCATAAATCCATCTATGTATTTAATACAACCATATAGACATTCAACATTGTAACCATCAACGAAGCTAATTCACACACATGGGTAACTTCACATTATAGATAAATCCAATAAAATACAATGTTTAACCGAGTGTTAAAAATATCGGTATCGGCAAAATATCAACGAGGGTCTTAAAAACATCTTATCAGCAATATCTGAGAAAATATCGGCAAACATAAACAAACAAACAAACAAAAAAATCAAATTTTTCAGATTTTTAAACATAGCCAATATTTTCAAAATATGGTGATATTTAGCCGATATTTTGAAAATATCATGATATTTTACCGATATTTTGAAAATATCGCGATATTTACTTGGCGATATATCGTTTTGCTGAAAATATCACGATATTTTCAAATATCACCAATATATCAGCGATATTATCAACATTGACTTTAACCCAAAAACCAAATGAGAAAACCAGCTTTGAATGGGGCTCATTGTTTACATTTCAGCAATTTTGGTACAATGCTCTCATGGCATTTTATCCATCTTCTCTCCTTGCCCAAAAGCCCTCTCTCAGAATGAAATTCATAATAGAAATAGGGAAAGCTGAATGGTAGCGGGAAATGACTACACCCCAGGCACCTGTGCCCCTTCAATTCCCTTTCCTCAGCCTTCCATCTTTTTCTTTTCTTTTCATTTAGTTATTTTTCCTCTCGCAATCATTTTTTGGGGGACCTATTTAACTTTACAATTGCTTTACATAACTTGCCTAATTTTGGTTAATTGCCGAATTGACTTGCATATGCCATATACTGAGTTTTACACATTCATAGGTTTGGATCCATTTTGAACAACCGTAACACTTACCCACCATGGGGAAACCACATCTAAACTAAATAGGAACCTACACTGCCCTACTATATTACATGCTATATAGGGCCCCATTTCTCTCGAGCAAAGAACTAATTAACTCCCATGACACTTGGTCACAGCAAACCACATTTATACTAAATAAGGAACCATATTGCCCTACTCCATTACAAGCTATGAGAGGCCCCGTTTTTCTCGCACTAAGGAACAAATGGACTCCCATCAGATTCGGTGATCACCGTCTGGAAACCCCATTTAACCTAAATAAGGAGCTGATCACCGTCTGGAAACCCCATTTCACCTAAAATAGGAGCTACACTGCCCTACTCTAATCACATGTTATAGAGGACTCTATTCCTCTCAAACTAAGGATTAAATTGATTTCCATAGCATTCATAACCATTATTGAAAAATCGATGAAGAAATTTTAAGCATATCCATTTATTGTGTATTTAAATTTTTTGATAAGTTTTGCTAATTCTAAAAATATGGTATTTTTAAAAAATATTCAAATGCGTAAAAATTTTATATAATTGAATTAAGCAACAGCAAAAAAAGCATTTTTATAGAACGATTTTACCTGTAACCAAATTATTAAAATAATATCACTTATCAAACCAAAAAAAACCCCAAAAATAACTAAATGACTAAAATTTACCCTTCAAATTTTCACTTGAAACCACGGAAGAACCGATACTGCCCTGCCCAACTCAATACAGGCTATAAAAGGGGGCCATTCCTCTCAAACTAAGGACTAAATTGGAAATTCATAACCCAGCTGACCTGTTTGCTCACAATTACTTAAGCCTGCAATTGCAGTAATACTTGAGGAAATGAAAATTTAAATGTAAATTGCAAGCTCCACAAAACAAATCGAGGCAGAATAGACCATGCATACCTTACAAACTTGCTTAAGGCTGATAGTTATGGGCTTTCTCTTCCTCTTTTTTATGTCAAGCCCATCTTCTTCATGACCATTGGCAACTTCTTCTTCTTCCTCCTCGTCTGACTTAGCTTCATCTACCTGGTCTGCTTCTTCAACAACGTCTTCTTCTTCTTCCCCTGATGAGCTCCCTTCTCCTTCAGTGTCTGTATCTTGTTCAATAACAACTTTTGGGAAATTTCTTCTCGGACGGCTAGACATGATTTATGTATTAAGATCGCCAAAAAATAATACTTGTGCGTTGTATAGAGCTTATATGCTATTGAACAAATTTCTCCTCCAGGATTCCTATACCTCCCCTACAGATGGGCATCCTGAGCCAATGGATGAATGCAGATATTCCAGAAGGATGTGGCTGCACCAACTTCGAAATCCTGGGCCGACAGTACGGAATGAATTAGTGTCGGTTGCTGCCTCCTTTTTAGTGGTTTACGAGTGCCAACGCTGTTTTCACCTGTACCACAAGAAAATGGAGGCGGGTGGCGTTGTAATTTATAGAGTTTTATTGGAGACCTCCGGGAAGACATATATTTTCTGTCAGGTTTATGTTTGCTCGAGGGTTTAGATCCCTCCCGCGTTGATTGACGTGGCTAACGAATACTCCCGCCATTTTTGGCATTAAATGAATCGCGTTGTGGGTTCCGACTTCCCTTGAAATTGTCTCGCCATTGGATATCACAAATCCTTCACATGCGCGAAAGGTAAATTCAAGATCGTGTCGTGTCACCCACGCCACCAAACTAATTAGTTCGTATGAAGTTCGTAAAATAATTAGCTTTACGGAGGAACTTTGTATCAGAGATTTTAGTATCATTATTAAACTTTTGCGAAGATATATTGAGATGGGGGTACTAAAGGATCTTCATTTAGCAGCCAACAAAATGAACAACGTAGCATAAAATACGTTGAGAGAAAAAATAAACTTTTAGAGATTTAGAGAGACTTCATACGAAAATAAAACCACTTTTTATGGATTTGCTGACACATGTTTTCAAATATCATGGCCATACAAATGCTTTCAAATCTTTTTTTGAATACATATTGATGCTTTGTTGGTATATCTTAGCATTCTTGTCACCCATTCCTTAATGGGCATATTTGTAATCGTTGTTGTAGAGAAACAAATGTTCATCAATTGTACAAATGGAATAATATAGATTTTAGTGAACAATCCACAATCTTATTAATATTTACTGAAGTTGAGGAAATGCTTATTTGTCCAAATGGAATAATATACACTTTAGTGAACCATTCACAATCTTATTAATATTTATTTAAGTTGAGGAAATGTCCATTGCTTGAGTTAGCATATCTTGCAAGTGAGACATATTTGAGGTGGATAATACAAATGTAGTGGTCGTACTACACAAGAGTTTTACTAGAGGAGCAATACCATACCACATGCATTCATATTAGGGGATATATATTGAGGAAAAAATGACATAGTATATTGGGGGATATATAGGGGATAAAGAGTTTTTATATTGATAGGTATAAAAGATGGAGCCTAATGTTAATGAAAAAATATAAAGGGGTATAAAAAATGTTAATAAAAAAATGGATACCTACAATATCTGGTGAAAGTACGGGTTTTTGAAATTGGGAAGGTGTATTGGGTTTGTATTGGTAGGGGGTTCAATAATGTGATTTTTAGAGGTATTTTCCAATATGTAGTCAAATTAAGGGTATTGTTTAGTATACCATGAATGCATGTGATATGTCAGAGATTCATTGAGTGAAACCTTTGTGCCATACTATCAATTTCCCGCTACATATTGTTTATATAGCAACTTGCCTTCCATGTCATCTTTCAGATCTTAACATCTTGGTTGTCAAGAGAACTTGAGGAAAGAATAAACGTTATGATTATTATGTGAGAAAATGTCATGTCAACAATCCATTTCTATACGAGATGCAACATGACAAATATTACAATGATGTCCAAATAGATTCAAACTCATCCAGACACTTGCACCAATGTTTCCTTTCGCCTCAACTCTATCGTTGTAGAAACTTGCAATTCTTCCACCGCAAAATACCACCGATATAGCACACCATGTTGTTGGCCATGGGGAGCAACCAATGTCTTCCTTTGCATTTAGATTGCCTAATACATAAGGAGAAATGGAAAAAATAAAAGCATTTGTTCATACTATAAACAATGCTCCACCAGAGATGACTACCTAGCCAACAATTGGCCTATCACTAATCAATAAGTACAATACATAAGGTTTATTTGACACGGGGTTTCCACTTTATTCCCAACTAGGGAAGCCCTTCCTCACTAACCACACATGAAGAACATCCTACTTTATAGCTATGTGGTACGCTTAATGAGATACCATGACAACGGATTCGTTAGCCATCCTTGATTCAGATATTACCTCTATAATTTGATTATGTGCCATCAAAGTCAAGCAACAACTACAATTTTGTTAAGTGAAGGCAAGAGCATAATACACCAACCAAAATTGAAGAGTTGAACTCCCATCTCAGAGAAGTACCTACAAACAAGATACTAGAACATGTCATGCATTACGGAGCACAACTTCACGAGGCTAGAGCATATTGGATCGTAAGAAGGACTAAACTAATAGAAATAATCACGCAACTTCAATACTTGACAGTTTTTTCACTCTCAGTGCAACAGACACAAAATTGTTGGACTTGCATTAAGTTATGCACAAGGGAAACTAGTTAACCCGATGCTTTGTCAGCAATGGCATACCCATAATATCATTAGCCACCCCCACATTGTAGTTGCTTATGTGTATAAAATGTTTTCAATCTTCCATGAAGAGATACTGGAAAGAGATTTGCATGTTGTAAACTACTAGTATAGGTACATAATCTATAATACTTCAAACTACCTCTACTTAACCTCAAAAATATATCATTTCCACTATTCATCTCACATTTTTTTTGTAGGTATGATGGCAACATAGAGGATCTACACATATACCTGGTTTCGTATGGCTTGTTGATGTTCCACACATGGAAACAATGAATTGGGAGACCCAAACCAAATCACAATGCAAAGAGTTTCTTTGATAACTATGTTACATCCTGAAATCCTAGAAAAAACTATAACGCACACATGGTTATGCATCAATGCATTGAAGATAACCCTTGATTGCTAGATACACAAGAGACATTTACGTCCAACCCATGTGAGGACTATGAACAACTCTTAAATTGTGTTGAAAGACATATAAAGTGCATTGAGAAATCATGTCTACACAAAAAAAGGGCTACGTTTGAATGTAGTTATAAGTTCCCTTGGAAGGTGCAAATGGAATCGTCATTATACATTGATGAAACAAACCAAAAGATATTTCATCTAACACACAATGATGAGAACCTTAACATCCATAATTCTAAGATGCTCCAAACATGGCAAGTAAATGTTGGTTGTGAACCCGTGCTCTCTTGTCATGCAGTTTTGAAATACATTGCCAAATATGCTTCCAAAGCATAGGAGAGATCTGAGACATATCACCATATGTTAACCAATATTGCAGCTACGTCACATCCAGATGACTTGCCTCAAATGACTATCCATGCTTGTGCTTAGAAGTAATTGTATATTGTGATATAAGCACCCTATAAACTTGCCATATGCTCCAAAAGTTTCCCCTTGTCACATGTAGCCACACCTTCACCAAATTAATTGTTGGCTACCAAATATTTCGTAAAGTCTCTCGTGAATTATCCAACTGCTTAACTGGATCTACTTTCATCGATGCATATTTGATTCCTCCTATTTTCCTACATGTTATATGTTTGCTTGACCTCGCAAAAGATTGGACATGTAACCAGGCATGAAAATATGAAAAGTGGAAAAAAAGGCACATCCTCGCAATTGTCTATGTATGCCTTCTTTTTACTATAATGCCTTATCCGTAAACTATCATGGATATTCCACTAGATAGACTGACACACTAGATCTAATAAAACTATTTAAAAACAAAATGAAATCTATACTATTAAGGTTTTATTTTTCTTTAGATTCATGGATCTGTATATTATGGTTAACTGTGTATGCATGCAAATTAAAATTATGTAGAAAATAAAGAACAATGAAATAAAAACTCATAGCCATGATTGACACGAGATATGTGAGTACAAAGAAGTATGGCTTGTGGTCCGTGGGCTACTACAGTGCACAATTCATCTTTGTGTGCTCTATCTCCTATCCCTCCCAGCTAATTTTGCTTATATGTGGAGCAAATGCACTGGAAAAAAATGAACCCCTTTTCCTCATAGTGGTGTGGTTATAACACAGCGCAATAGCCTACTAGTGGTTAGGTTTGACTACCTCAATTGTTCACCAACATTACAATATGGAATATTCTAGAGTATTTTTCATCATAATTGCGTGTTTAACCCCTTTCTCGTGATTAACAGGGGCTGATGTGACATCCTCGCGAATTATGGTGGTGAAAACTGTAAGGTTAACTTATGAGTGGCATAAATTTTTCATACACTATGATTAAGTTGATTTTTGTGCCATTGGAAAGGTCTTTGCGTTTAGAATATGGAAAAAAGGTGGTGGGATATAGCAAAAAAGTTTTACCCCCAAAAAAACGTAGTTCGATTCCTCAAAATGCTCTTAGAAGTTTTCAGACCCAGTTATGGTTTGCTAATGTTGAGAAATGGCAACAAGAAATTCCAGTTTAATTTGTCCTTGAATCAAACTGTGATTTTTTTTTTTTTTGTAAGCTTTGGTAGGACTCTCTGATTTTCATGTCTATTACACTCCCCACTACGGAGGAAGGGTAGCGCAAGATTTGAACCCAAGACTTCCGGTTCGATGAGACTTCATTTCCACGGCCATTGCCACTTGAGCTACCCCATGCGGACAACTTGTGAATTAAAATAGAATTCTTTTCTCATAGCAATTTGAAAATAATTAATTAAGTTTAATTAACTTAATTAATTTAGGAAATTCGAATTGGAAGTCTTTTAGAATACATGTATATGCTCTCCCTAACTCATAGGAGTTCACGATGAGTTATGAATAAGTTGTAATTAGTTAACTCAGTTTATGGAGTTAAGTCTAGTTAAATTAGTTCCAATCAGTTTCAGGAACTAATAGTGAGTAAATAGTCAATTGGGACACTAATGACCTAATTAGTGATACTCTAGTTAACTGTAGATTCCACCATCAGAAACTCATGCATGTTGATTCTGAGAAATACCCAGTTGAGACTAGAGTGCAGGGACAATGTACTATCTGTTTTAGATTTTTATGAGTTGCACTAATAGTGCATGCATTCAGGAACTGATCCTTGAGGGATTGCGCTATTTTTAGAGACTTTATTTCCCTTTAAATACAAGTTGTTCTTCATAGGAATTACACAATGGAATAGAGACTTGGAGAGCTTTTGAATTGCCTAAGATTTGGCCTTAAGCTTGCTTATGAGTTGGAGATTGAATTTGCTGAGTGTTGGGATTGTTCTAGAGAGAACAAGCATTATAATTTCATCTTGATTTTCCAGATTAATACAAAATAGATAGTGGGGTTTTGAGTTGTGGCTTTCCCCAAATATTTATTGTGTTATGTGCCTTTGATTCTCTTCCTCTATTGATTATTGTTTTCTCGGTGTTTATGGGCTTCCGCTATAAAGAATAGAAGTAGATTCTTGTCTCTTGTTTTAGTAGATTACATGAGCTTGTGAATCTACATGGTATCGAAGCAATATTGTTTTTTGGGCTAAGAGTTTGTAGATCAGATTTGAGAATTTTAATACAAAATTTTTAGAAAAAATAAAAAATAAAAAATAAAATAAAAATAAAAAAAATTAGAAAAAATAATAAATAAAAAAATAAAAATAAACAATAAAATAAATAAAAAAAAAAAAAAAATAATAATAATAATATAATAATTGCAGCAATCTGGATTCCTTGGGAATAAAGATGTTAGGGAACATCAGGCAGGCAAAAATATTTTTTTGATATCGACTTCAAAATATCGGAGAAGGAAGAAAGGAAATATATGAAACCACGTCAAAGCGTACAGCAAACCTGGTTGAGAATTGATCTCTAATTATCGAGAAATTCCAAAAGTTTCTTAAGGTGGAATGGGGTCGTCATTCTTTCTACTTCCTCCAAGGAATTTTTGACAGATCAAGAAAGCTAACAGAAAAAAAAAAAAATAAAATAAATATAAATAAATAAAATAAAATTGGGGAGATACCCAATTAAAAAATAAATAAAATAAATCAAAAAAATAGAGAGATACCAAAAAAAAAAAAAAAAATTAGCCAAATCGGAGTTCGGATGAGGAAGATATCATTTATTTAAAATCAGCTCTCTAGAGGAGATTTCGAAGTTTTGAGTTTTTTGGTTACAGGTGAAAGTCAAATTTTCATACATGCTTCAGGATCGGCAAATGGAATTCCATGGGTTGAGGCTTGAATATGCCTTGGAAGGAAGCTCGAATTTCATAGCCTGGAGGGACAGGATGGAGGCTATGCTAGAGGATAAGGGCTTGAAGGAATTTGTTGAACAAGCAATTCCTATGCGAGCAACTACTGATGCACAGAACTTGGCTGAGTGGAAGAAGTGTGTGGCGAAGGTTAGGTGGATAATCCTTGAGGGAGTTCAAGATCATATTGTCTCGAGTCTCCATGGAAAGGAAACTCTGCATTCTATGTGGAAAACATTGACGGACTTGTATCGGAATAGCAATGATCAAAGGAAGTTGGCACTGAAGGATAAACTTCGTAAAATCAAGATGGAGAAAGGCGAGACGATTCCAAAGCACTTGACCAAGTTCACTCAATGTCGGGATGAACTTGGAAGTGTTGGAATCACAGTTTCCAAGGAGGATATGATGAGCCTAGCTCTTATTGGACTCCCAAAGAGTTGGCATAGTTATTAGGACTCTGTTCATGGTCGGGAGAAGCTGTCAAATTGGGAACAACTATGGTCGGATTTGATGCCGGATGAGATCAGGAGGAACACCAAGGATGGCTCTTCATCAAAGACTGATGATGAAGAGAATTATGCCTTAGCGATTAAGGCAAGGAAGGGGAAAGGTAAAATTTCTCGTTCCAAATCAGATTCTTATCATGGAGGTAAGAGGAAGGACATGACGAAATTTAAATGCTTTTATTGTCACAAGATGGGTCACTTTGCTACAACTTGTCCATTGAATAAGTCTAAGGAGAAGTCCTCAAGAGGAGTGGCAGGTGAGGCTTTGGACCCCCAATTTGAATTGGACTTTTCCCTCATTGCATGCATGGTGTCTTCAATGATGGGAAGTATCTAGTACTTAAACAATGGAACTTCTTTCGACATGACTTGCGAAAAAGAGTTATTCAGTGAACTGGAGGAGAAGGATCTCAAAATGCATATCGAGATGGGTGATGACAGTAAGTATAGTGTTAATGAGAGTTGACTACACCTCATAACCCTCAACAGAATGGGGTTGTCGAGAGGAATAACATGAGCATAGTAGGGGTAGCAAGGGCGATGTTGCATGATTAGGGCCTACCACTACACTTGTGGGTTGAAGCATGCAACACAACAGTTTATGTTCAGGACCATAGTCCACATCGGATACTTGAGAGTAAAATGCCAAAGGAAGCTTATTTCAGTAAGAGGCCAGATGTTGGTCACTTCAAGATTTTTGGGTCATCGGTTTATTGCCATGTGACCAAAGATGCATGGAAGAATCTTGAGCCAACAACAGAGTTGGGGATCTTTGTGGGGTACACTGATACTCCCCACAACTATCGGGTGTACATGTAAACCAGTTGGATGACAGTGGTTCGCAGGGATGTCAAGTTAGTTGAGGAGAAGGCCATGCGAGTATCCCTTGGGAGGGAGCTTGAGCTACATGCAGAGGAGGAACTCTTAGTTCATAAGGTTGAGGAGCCTCAGATTGATGTGGAGCAGCTTGTTGTGGCCACCAACAACCCCCCTCCTTGTGAAGTGTTATTGAATACTAAATAAATGGGGACCCTCAGTAAAAAATCTAAAAAATCAATTAGTGTTATATTTCCTTTTAGATGAAACTTACAACATCATGGACTTAGGAAAATACCTTTGAAGAATCTAAAGACCTAAGTTTCATAATGAAGAAAGTAAATTCATTCCTTAAGAGATATCGCATCGCGAAAAGAATGATAGGGTACCTTCTAATGAGTTAAAATGATAAAAAACGCAAGATTGCGACGCGAAACTTCATCACATCGCATACATTAAAGAACACTCACATTGAAAACTTTAAAATCGCCGATATGTGATATTGCATATCGCGCATCGCAAAAATCACATGAATTACACAAGGATTATAACGATTAAGCGATCTGCGATATTGCAATATTGCGATATTGCGATACTGCGATGTTGCGATATTGCGATACTGTGACTTTGCGATAGAACAACACGATGAAATTGCAATAATGCGATACAACGATCTACAATATCGCAAAGCAAAATCGCAGGACCTCTCCATCACATTTGGTTTTGGCTCATTATTCGAGAAAACTTTTTCTAAGCCAAGAACTGGTCATGCATTTTAATGCGAATTAATGAGTTGGTGCCAGTTGTTAATGAAGTATGGTGTTGTGTTTTTCGAAGAACTAGTTCACGCAAGGTGGCATGTTTTGCATATCTTCGGCATTTAAAGTTTTCTTGTCATTATTTTTTATCATTACTTCCACCTCAAATGTAACTGCAGGAAAGAAGGATGAAGCGTTATACAAGGAAATATGCAGAAAACTATGAGGAGGAAAGGCAGCACTCCAATGTCCATTTCGGAAGGAACACCTAATCCACTTAAGGGAGAGAAAGAGTCGCATAACTCTTATGAGGCATCCATCACAGATTTCTCATATACAGCCATGGTTGAATGGGTACTGAACGATGCTGATAACAGAAACAGACACTTTAATGCTCCAGGTCAAGAGCTCACGGAATCACTATTTTTACAAATTTTGAGCTTTATACCCAATGAGAGAAAAAGGCGCAAGAGGCGAAAAACGCATCAGGGAAGCTCGGATCAAGAAACAGAGGCAGTTTCCGATGCACAATTAGCGCTTAGTGCTAATCGGGCATCACTGAGAAAACTTGCTCGAAAACGAAGGTTCCTAATTACTCAGTCACGTGCAAGCCCCGAAAATTGCAAAAAAAAGCGATAGAAACAAACTGGAATCAGAAAACTAAAGGAAAAGCAGAAGAAGTCCAAGGGTTAACCAAGTTGAAATGGGATTTTTACGAGGTATACATGGTAATGCCACATAGTCATTGGATGATTCTCAAGTATATCATCAATTTTACTGAGAAGATAATGCCAGCTCTTTCTGATTCTGTTTGCTTAACTCAACCAAAGACGAAAGATAGTCAGCCGACTCCACTCAGGAAAATATTGAATGCTTGCGACGTTAAGGAGCAAATTTATAAATAGTTAGATATTATATTTAATTTTAGAAATAGTTTTGCTTAGAAATAGGACGGTCATTTAAACCGAATCCTCAATTTCTGTAAATAAGTTA
>APFE030269878.1:0-42173 GCA_000404065.3 Pinus taeda
CCAACCATAGATTCTGATGACTGTGTGATTTTGGTATAAATACCAATCACCTATTTTGTAGTTCCTGGACAGCTGTAGGATTTTCTGCATATCTTTGGACAATCTGGCAGGAGGAGACCTCTTCAATAGGCATGTAACTGGATAGACAAATTGGTCAATAAATTCACAGTAGGAATAGGGAGAGATCTGGACTTGATGAAAGCCTGAAGACCAGAAGACGATAGATCTCCTCTCACCCTGTGAATCCAGCTTCTTGATGGGGCACTGGAAGCAATATGTTTGATAGTACAAGAAGAGGTGATAGATGTATGATGAATATTTAAATATTGCCTCCCTATCCATCCTCGGCAGTTGGTCATGTACCTTGTTGGCAATAAACTTGGCATAATTTTATTTTACAGCAGGAGGCTTCCCAAGGCTATATGCAGATAGCATGACCAGCACAGTTTCATCAACATGCTCATTTGTGGAGAACCCCAGCACAGAGGTTAACATGTCCACCAGCAGCTTGCCTACCTCATTGAAATTTGTATACAAAAAAGGAGGTGGCCCAGAAGGTTGGCAGTCTGCTTTCATGAAAGTTTTGGTCACTACAGCAATGTCTGTGCTAGAGAGCCTGGAGCCCTCATCCAGCAAATACTTAATGCAAAAAGGGTATAGCAGCTGGGTTTGCTTGTAATTCAGCATCTGATTTATGGAGTCTGGTGTTATGTAGAAGAGGATGCTCCCATATGGAGACTTTACAGCTCTGAGCTTCTGGTCATAGTTTTCTGCACAGAGGTGAATGACTTCAGGAAAGACATTTACAGAATGCAAAGAAAGTAGGTAGGCAGATTGGACTCCCCGATGCCATACATGTCATTGTTGCAATGGAGTCCTCAGCTTGACAGAAAGGTCTGTAAGTGGTTCCTCTCTGCCACAAAGTCTGCAATGAGAAATCATTGTCTACAAGTGGCATAGCTTCAAGCTCCTTATTGGGTGGATTAACAGGAGCAACATCCAGTGCAGATGGAGTGGCCATGTTTGATTTTAACTGGATATTTACTTGAGTTTAGGATTGGTGCAAAGGCTGAGGAATGCCCACTGAATTGTGTTTGAAAGTGAGCAGCTCTGAGAGTATGAGGAAACACTTTTCAAGTTTGATGAATTGTGGGGCACTCTATTAGAAGAAACTAGAGTGTTTCAAGCTAATTAGCTGGTTTTTCAAGGGAATTTCTGATAACAGGGATGAGGGTGCAGTTGTATTGGATTTTAGCCGGTAGCTCGGCTTATTTAATTAGTTTTTTCGGTGAATTTTACAGAAGGGCGTGGGTTTCTTGCAAAGCTTTGTCGTGCAGGGTTTTAACCAGGTTTTTGGGTGGTTTCAGTGGACAATTTATCTATGAGGAGCTTATGTAGAGTTTTTTACAGGAATTTAGGAGAAAAAATGGGAGAAATGCGGGTAAAGTAGGTCGCCTGCGGCAAATACCTGGATTTCTCGGTGCGGGAGGCATCAAGCTGGATCAATTGCAGGTATTTGGGTCGACTTTGAGGGCGACATCAACTTTGGTGGATGAATTCTCGATTTCGGCAATAAACGACGTCTTTTGCATGCAGAGTGCTCCGGAAACGACGAATAAAAATGACAAACAACGGTCATTTCCCAACTTTTTATGCGCTTTTGGCCCTTTGGCGCCTTTTTGGTGATGACGTCATGCTGACATCATCGGTGGGTTCGAGTACGGCAGGGTGACGTGGCAGCTGACATGGGTGGCCAGTTGGCAGTGACATGGTGGCAGGGCAGGCGGGTGGACAGATGACGTGGAGGTGACGTGGAGGCGTGGTGGCGGAAAGGTGAGGTGACGTCACACTGACGGGGGTGTGACGTCAGTGACAGGGGATGGGTGGTAAGTGGTTTCCCTGGAGGCCTCATGAGGCCCCCCGGGTTTTAAGTATGGTATGGAGGGAAGGGGGGGGGGGGGGGCGGGGGCTCCCGAACACTACCGGGATGGCCTGACGCGTGGCGGGGGGTACGGCAGTAAAAACCGCAATCCCCCGGACGAAAAAGGTCGGGCAACTCCCCAGCGAAATCGACCGCCAGTCGTTGGATGAGTGGGGCCGGCGATCAGATGGTTGGCGGCAATTGTGGTGTGACCACCATTTATTGCCGAGGGGACCCGCCAATTAAACAATTATTTTAAATAAATCAAGCGCGGTGGTGGGTTTTTTACATTAGGATTTCGGGTTTTAGTTTATTTAATGTTTTAATTAAAAAACATTACAAACACCAACCTTAGCACAAAAAAGTGGGGAAAGGGGTTAATGAGTGCGGGGACTATGGATTTTTGGATTTTAGCCAAAGTTTTTGATTGAAAACCCATAGTTTAGGATTATAGGGGGTTAATATTAACCCTTGATGGATTAATATTTCCCAAGAAATGTTGTATAGCTATAGTGCTAGGGGGAAGGGTATTTACATAGATTTTTTGGGATTTTTATATAGATTTTTGTAAAATTGGGGAAGGGGAATGCTTAGGGAGCTAAATAATACATCAGTTGTTAATATGACATTTGTGAGGTGATTGTAGGGGCAAAGACTAACTTTTAAGAAGTAAATATTAGGAATGGAAGATGAGGGAAATGAGAGTCAAGGTTTTTACACAAAAAATATGGCTTCTTTCTCTTGACTAAACTTCATGGTTTGACCTAGTAGCTTGTCATGAACTTAAGTGGAACAGGACACTTGAGCAGATCTCAAGGCCCCTGGGGATGCCAGTAAATGATGTTTGGGGGATAATAGGGGGAAATTAGACATGCTTCCAATGTTATGTCCTCAAACCTCTGCTATGATGCCAATACCCTGAATGGAATGAGTCTTGTACTTTGATAAGCCAATTGGTGATGGCCCTTCATCTCTGCAACCTTGCCCTACTTACCCAACCTAGTAATCCTAACATTTTTTCTTCACTTGGAGTGGGTGCACTTGAATTAGCAGACCCTGATTGTTCTCTTTTTCTTTTGACTGCCCTCCTATCTAAATCTACCCTTATTTCTTCCAAGGACCCAGATTAAGCAGTTGGGCTCCTTCATTTCTCTACCTAGCTAGTCATCTGCCAAGCTTGAGCTGTTTGGACAGGAAACATTCTCTATTCTGCAACAAGCAATTTAAACATGGCATGGTCCAGATTAGACTATTGGGCCATCCATCAAGTATGATTAGCAGCAGTATTTGTAGAGTATGATACTGCCCAAAGATAGTAGTGGCATTTTGACTGGCCACTTTCTTGGCCTTTACTTTGGGGTTCATTTTCACTTTTCTTTTGACCATTTGTTTTTCTTGCCTTTTGATTATTCTTTTAAGGCATAGCCTCTTTTCATTTTTTAATTTTCATAGTATGTACACAAAATATGGAACCTTTGCAGCCTGCAATGATGAACATATTTAGCCCTTTCACTGTCAATCATGAAAGATGAAACCTATTGGTATAGGAACCTAATAGTGGCTCCACTTGGGGATGGCTTTTCCTAGGAAAAACCAAGAACAACAGGTCAGATGGCCTTATTTTCCTTTCTTTACTGCAGTGAATCCTCTTCAGTATTGACACCTTTGATCTGAATCTGATGAGCTGATATGCAGTGCCTCATGACCTCATTTGTACAAGAATTACCACTTTGTGTCTTACTGACCTGTATCACTGCTTATCATTAGTTCTCTGTTCTATAGACCTTCCTCTAATTTGTTTATGGGGCTTTTCAAGCATCTATGTCATTTTTGATATGGTTTTGCTGATCATTTTTCAAAATCTGTTGTGGTTGTTCTTTTATCCATCTGCTGTAAAAAGGAAAAAATGTTGAAAATATAGATATTTATGTACAATATGTGACTGTGCTATGCTCATGGATCATAATAGTGCTTGAGAATTCTCCCATTCACTAGGCCTTCATCATTATTTGACTCATCCAGACTCTTTAGAAAAAAGGTGTTATTGCCTTGCACAACTTGAATTACAAATGGTCCTTTCCACAGAAAGTCAAATTTGCCATGCTTTCCTTTGTCTTCCCTCCTAGAGTCCCATTTCAATACTTTGTTTCCTATGAAAAAGTCTTCAACTTTTGTTCTTTTGTCAAACACTTTTTTCAGCTTCTCTTGTAGAACCTGGGTTCTCTGATACACTTCTTCTCTTGTTTGTTGTAAGTGAATTGTTTGACGAATCCTCCTCTGGATATCATTGGGTTCAGCTTGTATTTCCTGCAGCAATTTGATCACAGGGACCCCAAGAGATGATGGGAACACAGCTTCCAGGCCATACACCAATTCATATGGGTTAGTACCAATAGATCTTTTGGTTGTCAACCTATCTGCCCACAGTGCATTTACCAGCTTTTTATGCCAACTCTTTTTGTTCTCCTCCAAGACCTTTTTGATGATATTGATGAGGCTTTTATTGGAGGACTCAGCTAGGCCATTGCCTTGAGGGTAATAGGCTGTTGAATGACTTAGGGTAATATGATATTTGTGACAAAAGCTGATCATTCTTTTGGATTTAAAGGCAGCTGCATTGTCTGTTATGATTTTCTCTGGGCAGCCAAATCTAGACAAGATATTGGTTTCTAGGAATTGTATGATAATTGAGTCATTTGCTTGTCTACAAGGTATGGCCTCTATCCATTTGGTGAAGTAATCAGTAGCTGTCAAGATCCATCTATGTTTCCCTGAGGATGAAGGGTGAATTTCCCCTATGAAGTCTAAGCCCCATTTTTGAAATGGTTTTTCAATTGAAATGGGCTTGAGGGGTAAGGGTAGTAACTTTTTCTTCCCTTCAAAGATCTGAAATTTATGACATGACATCACAAACTTTTTTGAATCAGCAAACAGGGAGGGCCAATAAAATCTAGCCCTCAGGATTTTATCAGCTGTGGATTTCCAATATAAGTGCTCTCCACAATCTCTTGCATGAAATTCTCTAAGGACTTTATCAGCTTCATCTGAAGTTAGGCAGTTAAGTAAGATACCTTCATGATTTTTCCAGAATAATACATTATCTATGATAAAAAAACTTTAAAGCTTTCATTTTCAAAAATCTCTTTTTGGTTCTGGATAACCTTGGAGGAGCTTACAGGTTTAACAATGTAAAACATATGTCAGCATACCAAGGTGATTTTAAAAAGGCTTGATTGATCTGTGGAGTTGCCATCTCCTGTTCGTTATCCAGTTCATTGATGTCAAGGGCTTGGAAATTGGTTTCAGTCATTAGTTTAGCTAGCCCTTGTCCTTTTATAAGTTTTGTTGGTTTGATTTCTATATCATATTCCAGAATGTTGGCTATCCATTTACCCCTCTTACCTTCAATTCCCTCTTGAGTTAGAATGTATTTGACCACTGCATTGGGCACATATGCAACTATGTGAGAGTACAAGATATAAACCATGAAATCCTTTATGGCTTTGACAAGAGCATATGCTTGCTTTTCCATGATCTGGTACTTGAGTGGGCATCTCTGAGGGCTCTGCTAAAAAAGGCAATAGGTTTTTCACATCCCAAGTCATCCTTTTGCAGTAAGACAGTAGCAATTGTATGTTCAGAGGCAAAGGAGAAAATCATGAAGTCTCTATCAAATCTAGGGCTTGTAAGAGCAGGTGTTTTTGTTAAAGCTATCTTGATTTCCTCAAAAGCCTGTTTGGCTTCAACTGTCCATTTGACTTTGGCATCTTTCTTGAGCATATTGTTCAACAATCTTATTAGCTCAGCCAAGTTAGGAATGAATCTTCTTAGGAAATTAATCTTTCCTAAAAAGGCTTGTAATTCTTTGATGTTTCTTGGGTGAGGCACCTGAAGAATAACTTGGATTCTATCAGGGTCAATTCTTATGCCATCTTTTGAAATTATATGACCTAGGAGTTTGCCTTCTTCCAGGCCAAATAGTGATTTGTTTGGGTTCAAAGAAATGCCATATTTTCTGCAAATTAAGAACACTTGTCTAAGATGTTTTAAATGTTCTTGGTCTGATTTTGAGAAGGCTATTAGATCATCAAGGTATATGACTAGGAAATCATGGACTTCTATGGCAAAGGCTATGTCCATTGCTCTCTGAAATGTGGTTCCAGCATTCTTGAGTCCAAAAGGCATTTTTACATATTTGAAAGTTCCCCAAGGTGTAGTGAAAGCTGTTTTATTTTGATCATCTGGGTGAACTAGAATTTGATTGAATCCTGAGAAGCCATCCAGTAGTGATATCCTTGAAGCTCTCACTACCCTTTGTAAGATGTGATCCATTTTTGGCAAGGGGTAGTGGTCTTTAAGAGAGACTTTGTTCAAATTTCTCAGATCAACACAAAGTCTTATCTCCCCAATTTTCTTTCTTGTGGGTACAAGGTTTGAAATACATTCAGAAAATATTATAGGTGCAATGATTCCAGCTTCATACATTCGTTTTACCTCCTTTTCAATTAGGGGAAGAAGGACTGGATTCACTCTCCTTAACTTCTGTTTAAATGGTTTCTGGTTTTCTTTCAGGGTTATTGTGTGCTGGATGACTGAAGTATCATAGGATTTAAGGTCCTCATAACTCCAGGCAAACGCATCTTGAAACTCTTTGAACAATTCAATATATTCTGATTTCTTATCAAGAGGCAAGGTTCTAGAAAGCTTGACCATTTTGGGTTTTTCAGTGGTCCCAATATTACACTCCTCAATTTCTGCATTGATGGGTTGCATCTTTGGTTTCTTAGGGATGTCATTTGAATCAAAAATGTCTTCTAAAGGAGTAAGACTTGTGGGCAAGAAATTATCCTTAAGTTGAATTAATTCAGTTTCTTCTTCAATAATTTCATCAAGATCTGCTAGTCTTAGCTTTTGTAAATTGGCAGAGTCAAAGGTTGTAGGATGTAATATCATATCTGTTGTTTTAGCTGATATACTTGTGTTAAGTTCATCAATTTGGTGCTGATCATCCCTAACGCTTGTGTCTATGTTTAAGTTTGAGAATTCTTCTTTCATGGTCAAAAAATTATTTATCTGAGCATCATTCTCAAATACTTGCCAATTATCTACATTGTCTGGGACAGAAGGCCTATGTTTAATCTCAGCGGTGAACTGGTGGTTAGGCCCAAAAGGAAGTTTACAGGTGCTTGCAAAAGTTTTCAAACTATGAGCATGCAAGTTGTGGCTTCTAGGTATTTTGGTGAGCTGATATTCCAAGAAGCTGTTGAGCAAGTCTGTCACTGCTATCCTATAAGACCTTAGCCTGGGATCATTTGTGACAAAAGTTCCCTTTATCTATTGTATAATTAGATCTGAATCACCCAAAACGGAAACTTTGTTCACACCAAGACTCCTAATTAGTTTGAGACCTAGCAAAAGGGCTTCATACTCGGCCATGTTGTTTGTACATCTGAAGTTAAGCCTATATGCATGACCTAGAGCATGGTCATTTTGAGTATTGTGTATCCAAACCCCTACCCATGCTCCTAGTTTGTTTACTGACCCATCAAATTCTAAAAACCACAAGATGTCTTGATCAATGTTTCTTTCAATGGATTTACAGATTTGTTCAGTGGGCTGGTCTAGTTTTGGTGATTCTTGTGATATATTAGTAGACTGTGTTGGGTTGATCACATCAGTAATCTTTTGATCTTGAGCAGTGGACTATTCATTCATGTGTCTGGTTTCTGTTTTTTTTAGGAGCTTGACCTCAGTTTTGGGACACATATCAGCATTGTACAATATGAATGAGTCCATGTTTGAATGAATGGAGTAGATTGGGAAGTTTTGGGGCTTCTCCTAGCTGCTGACCACATATTTCATCAGTGTTTCTCGGTATAATCTCTTTGGCTGGCCAAAGACTGAAATTGTGGCATATGACATGTCTAGTTGCAGAGATCCTTGGAGTTTGGCACCCCATGATCTTGATAAAAACATACCATATTTAGGTGGAATGTCAGCCACTACCACATCCATTAAAATTGTTTTGGCTAGATATTGGAGTAGGGATACACAAAGGTCTTTGATAAGGCCTAAACATCTCACCTGGCTGGAATCAAATGAAAACAAGTCTTTATAGGGTCTGGTGATGTCTAGATCAAGTTTTTCCATTACTGATTTGGGCATTAGGTTATGAGAGGCCCCTGAGTCAAACATGGCATTGTGTAGCACCTTGTCATGGATGTTCAGGCTGACATAAAATGGAGAGATACCTCCATCCACTGATTTGCCATTGACTTCTGAGCCAAAAATCAGCTCTGGCTGATCATCCAGAATATTAACTGCATCCCTATTCTCTGGTACTTGCAATGATCTATTAATTTGTTGTCTGAAGACTTCATGTTTGGCTAGTTCAGAAAGAGGAATTGCTATTTTCAGTTTTCCAATTTCTGTTTCAAGATTGAAAGGCTTTTCCATCTGAACTTTTATATTGTGAGCAACAAGTTTTTCCTTTTCTGCTGAATTTTGGGTGACCTTGTCCTGGTCAGGTACACTGTTTTGGGGTATGCTTGAATTGTGTCTGTTTTCTAGAGGTCTGCCCAAGATCTCTGTTGGAAGAGATGGTGTAGATGTAGGTTTTACTGGAGGCTATATATCAGATACATCTTCCACTCTGACCTCCCTTTGGAGTTTTTTATCTGAGGACTCTGTTAAGACATGCTTATCACTAGATTTTTTGGGCAGTTTGGTGTGTGCTTGTTTGGTATTCTCAGGTACATCTATGGTTCTACTTCTTAACTTGTATTGTTTGTGTACTTCATAGACTGCTGTGTCATACCCTTCTCTGAAATCAAATGACTCACCAGATTTTGTTTGGAATTGTTTGTATTCTTGGGCTTGTTGATCATCTTGTGTTAAGAATACTTGTTGTTCACTGTCCAAACCCATTAGATTGATGTGGGGATCTTCTAGTTGTTCACTAGTGGTTGAGGGCTCTGCATAGTTTTCTTGAAATGGAGGTCTGATATTCTGATCAGGACCAGTCCTCCCAGCATTTGGGTTTTGGTTTTTTCTAAAATTGGGATTCCTAATAGTGTTGCTTGTTTGCCCTTCCCAAGAGGACTTTCTCTCCATGGTCTCAACTCTATCTCCCAACCTCTCCATGCCCTTCATGATTGCATCTATCTTTTCGTCAAAGGTTGAGGGTTCCTCTTTAAATGTTGTTCTTCTCTCATTTTTGGCTCTTGTTCTCTTGGCAATCAGGTTTGCCTCCACACTGACAGCTATATTCTGCATGTCTGCAAGACTTGGAGGTGCTCTTTCTCTTAATTGATATGCCATATCTGAATCAAATCCATCAGGGAATTTGATCAAGGCTAGATCAGGTGGAGGTCTTAGGTTTTGAGGAATGGCGTTGTATACATTGTTGAACCTGACACAGTAATCTTGAACTGTTTCTTGTGGACCCCTTTTCAAATTATCATACTCTGTTAGTATGTGAAGAAATAGGATAAGTGGGGGTTATGTGGGGATAAATTGATGCTCTGGTAGGGGTGGGAATATAGCTCTACTGAACTGGTTCAACACCTGAATCTGAGAGCTCTCCTAGCTTCTCTTGCTTCTTCAAGATCTTGGGAATTAAATTGGGGTTTTCAAAGACAGCAGGGGGATTAGGGTCAGGGTTGGACCTAGTGTAACGAGATTTCTTCTTTGGAGCTAGCTTCTGAGTTTTGTTTCCTTGGTATTCTATGAGATGGTTAAACAGGAAGCTTGTTTCCTTTCAGGTGGTAATTTGAAATAAGTTCCCCAACGGAGTCGCCAATGGTGTTATCTATCAGGTTGTTCCCTGCTTCCTAAAGGGAATACAGCCGAGGTAACCACTAACCAATATTTTAGTTACAAGTTCTAGCCTACCTGCAACCAGAGAGGGCTCTCTCTTTATGATTTAGCTTTGTTGGTGGGTGATTTTAGGCTAGTTATGGTGTGCTGATTTTGTTTTGAGTTTGGTTGGTTGGTGAATTTAAATAGAGCTGAGGTATAAATTACAGAGCAGTTTGGGCCATTGGGCAATGGAGTTCAGGGCAGTATGCTGCTGAAGTATGTTTCTGAAGACAAAGTATTGCTGCAAAGCCAGATAGGCATCTGTGGAACAATTTTTTGAGATTATGTAATGAAGTTATGGAATTAGTGAGTGAAAGGCAATCGAGAATCTTCCACTATGCTAACAAGGGGAGAAATGAAAGCATTTCTTAAGAGCAGTTAAGAATTCTTAACCAATATTCACAGTGAGAGAATTAGTTTAGACATGACCAATTAAGAATTCATATCCATGGCTAATCCAGAAGAAAGCATATTTAGAAATAGAGATTGAGCATAGGGTGTATTAAGAGAAATCCTAAGCTATTCTTTTTCTCTATTTACTATGATCATGAACATATATGAATTATTGCATACACAGAAAGACAAGAACACGGTTCAGAATAACTTATTGTTCCAGCAAATGACATGGGAATTCTGCAACATAACAGAGCCATTCATTTCCACCTTCAGACAGTATAGGAACCAGGAACTCCACTAGCAATTTGTATTAGCAAAATGTCTCAGATATACAATACAGCTCTACTGAAAGAGTTTCACTACAACCGACCCTCAATACGTTCTTTGAGGGGATATATATACAAAAAATAGGATAAAATATCTAAATAGTGAGTTATTGTGCAATAAATTGCACCACCAACTCTCTTACAAAAAGTAAATGAAAGATATAACTACAACAATTAATGTTGAGATGGCAGCTATCTTTTTGTTAGACAACTTTTGACTTTTTGGCTCAGGAACGTTGGTTGTAGCTATGCCTTTAATTCTGCGTTAGTTGAGCCTGTTGTCTGAGTGCTTTGGTGAGTCACTGCACGGATGCTTCCTGTGATATCTATGTGCTGGATTATCTGCTGACCTGTACTGTGACTGAGATCTGAATTTTCACAAAAAGGAATAATATAGTGGGATCACCTGGGCAGAACTTGTAGCATTGCCTGCCACCAATCAGTTGGAGGTAACTGATGTCTCGTTATTTTTACCAGTGTTTCATCTACTTCAGTATATCTGTAAAAATTTGGAGGCACTTCAAACAGATGATTTATCTCATGCTCAATAAAAAATAAATTTTCTAGTTTGTCATACAGATTCTGCCTAGAGGGAGGCCCTGCTTCTCCTGTGGAGCTGCTGGATGCTGTTATTTGATTCTCAACATAATTGTTGATCCTTGTGATATATTGATCATATGATAGCAATTGTCTTGTGCCACTCACTAGGCTTGGCAGTCCTTTATCTTGCAATACTATCATCTTTTCCCTGATTTCATCAATTTGTGCCTTCATATCCTGACATTTCCTTTCTAGTGTTTGAGTGAAATTCCTCAAAGTCAGCACTTTCTTGGCTGTTAGGATGGTGTCTGTTCTGCTGTTTATTTCTAGTGCTGCCAATTCCTCCCTAGTGTGGGTATTGAGGAAATGCATCGTTTTATTGGCCTGCTCAGGCATGATTCCTAGTGTTGTTCTGGCCTTTTGCATTTCCACATGAGCTATGCCTATCAGTTCAATTTGCTCATGTATTACCTGGATTTACCTCCATTGGTCATGGATTGATTGGCCAATTTTGGCCCAGATTATCTTCTTGATTTCTGCAAGAGTCTTGCCTAGAAGCAATTCTTTTTCCAAAGCTTTCACTTTCGCTTCCAAGGCCTTTATCTCTCTCTGCTTCTCTGCCACTGTCATTTTGGACTTGTCATAGCTGGCCTCTAGCTTGGCCAGTCTATCTTTAGCTTCATTGATTTCTGTCACCTGAACTTCAAGTTCCTTGACATCTTTCATCAAGTCCTCCATACTCATGCTAGATTCTACTGTTGCTATTGTTGTTGGTGTTGCCTCTGCTGCTGATGTGCCCATGGTAGGTGCTGGGATGGCAGGAGGGGCTGCTGCTACTTGTGTAGGAGGGGCAGGGCCAAGAGTTGTAGAAGTTTGAGGGGGCTGGGAGGTTGACTCCCCTTGCTTGTCCTGCAGAGCCTTTTCCAATTCTGCTTCCATCTGTACTATTCTCTGATTCATCATCAGAAGTAGATCCATGGCCTCATCAGCTTGCTTCTTTTGTACAAGTTCTGTTGTTTGAGGGTGAATGGTTGGAGGCAATTTTGCCTGCTTTCTTAGTGCAGCAATGTCATCCTCTTTTTTCTTCATAAGGCCCTTAATACCCTTTGGATCTTTAGGATCATGTCCTAGATCAATAATTATCTCTTCCAACGTTTTTATTCTGTTGTCCTTGGCAGTGGAAGACATCCTTTCTAAATCAAGATGTGTATTGGTATTCCTTAGTGATTCTTCTAACTGATGGGCCAGCATAGCACTGTCTGCAAGTGTGGCATACACCATTTCCCCAGTCTGTTTGTGCAGCTCTATCTGATCCATGGGGTGTATGTCCTTGGAGAGGACCTCTAAACTTGTTTTGGTGTAGTCTGCAAATGATCTAGGCTTTGGGATTTTAGGCTTAAGATGAGTAAAAATCATCTTATCCTCCTTGATGTCATATGCTGCCATCAATCTCTGCTGCTTGGAGGGTGTTGTCTTTAAGAACTGATCATACAGTTGAACTCTTAAGAGTTCATTTTGGGCCTTAATCTCCTTAAAAGTTCCTTTGACTCCAGTTGGTTTCTTGCCCTGCTGCCTTGAGGAGGATACCTTTGTGCTTTGCTGCATGGCCTATTCCTGCTGAAATGAACTAGTGGCAGTCTGCTGGCTGGATTGTCTTTCTCTGCTTTGGCTTTCTGCTCTTTCTTCACTGATGCCTTCTTCCTCGGTCTGAGGGTCAATTCTTGGCCTCTTGGCCTCTGGTTGCTGTGTTGACCCACTTGGAGGTGTGACCTCCTCTCTATCTCATTTTTTGCCTCTCTCTTCATTGAGAGGTGTTTGCAAAACTGGGATTTGGGGTGGTTCAGCTTGCTGTAAAGGGGCTTGCCCTTGACTTTGTTCCTTTGAAGTGCTGGGCTGCCCTGCCTCTGTCTCTTGCTGTTCATCCATCACCTCTTTGCCTTTTGCTATTGTTATTGCTATAGTAGATGCCTGCTGGGTGGTCTGTGCAGCTGCAGCAGTGGATGTGCCTTCTCCCACTTGGACTGGTTGCTTGAATATGACCTGCCGACAAGAATCCAAGTCAAGAGTTTTCTCTAAGTCTTTCACAGTCTGCTCCCTTGTTTCCTCCTGAGTAAATTCTTCTACTAATGTACCAGGCACCCACTCATCTTGGTTGGCAAAGTGTTCAATTTGTGGATATGGGCAGTGTTTATAGGCTAACAGCCTATACTTGACTCTCCTAGCACTGATAAAGCCTTCAGGGTCATAAGGGACCCACCAGAAGCTCCTTTTGAGTTTAAGTTGTTGCCCCAATATTTGATCAGCTTCTTGCCAACCATCTTTCTTGTTCATAATGAAGGGGCCTAGGTGGTCTCTGAATTTGAGATTGCTTTCTTCTTGGCACATGGAAGTGTGTAAATCAGAGTTGATGAGTTGCCTATAGTATTCCAAGGCAAACAATCTCATAGGCACATATCTTGGGAGCCTGTAAGGACAGAGCTCATAGCCATAAATCCTGATGATTGTGTGATTTCGGTATAAATACCAATCACCTATTTTGTAGTTCCTGGAGAGCTGTAAGATTTTCTGCATATCTTTGGACAATCTAGCAGGAGTAGTTCTTTTCAAGAGGCATGTAACTGGATAGACAAATTGGTCAATAAATTCACAGTAGGAGTAGGGAGAGCTTTGGACTTGATGAAAAACTGAAGACCAGAAGATGACAGACCTCGTCTCACCCTGTGAATCCAGCTTCTTGATGGGGCACTGGAAGCAATCTGTCTGATAGTACATGAAGAGGTGATAGATGTATGATGAATATTTGAATATTGCTTCCCTGTCCAGCCTCACCAGTTGGTCATGTATCTTGTTGGCAATAAACTTGGCATAATTGTATTTTATAGCAGGGGGCCTCCCAAGGCTGTATGCAGATAGAAAGACCAACACAGTTTCATCAACATGCTCATTTGTGGAGAACCCCAGGACAGAGGATATCATGTCCACAAGCAGCTTGCCTACCTCATTGAAATTTGCATATGGGAAAGGAGGTGGCCCAGAAGGCTGGCAATCTGCTCTCATGAAAGTTTAGGCAACTGCAGCAATCTCAATGCTAGAGAGCTTGGAGCACTCATCCAGCAAATACTTTATGGAAAAGGGGTAGAGCAGCTGGGTTTGCTTGTAATTTAGCATCTGATTGATGGAATCAGGAGTTATGTAAAAGAGGATGGTCCCAGATGAAGACTTAACAACTCTGAGTTTCTGGTCATAATTTTCTGCATAGAGGTGAATGACTTCAGGAAAGACATTTACAGATGGCATGAAGTAGGTAGGCAGATTAGACTCCCAGATGCCACACATGTCACTGTTTTCCAAGTGACTGTTCCTTAGCTGGCAGAAGGTCTGTAAATGGTTCCTCTCTGCCACAAAATTTGTAATGAGGAAATCACTGTCTACAAGTGGCATAGCTTCAAGCTCCTTACTGGGTGGATTAACAGGAGCAACATCTAGAGCAGATGGAGTGGCCATGTCTGAAGTTTATTGGATGTTTTACTTGAGCTTAGGATTACTGCAGAGGCTGAGGACTACCTACTGAATTGTGTTTTTGAAAGTGAGCAGTTCTAAGAGTAAGAGGAAACTTTTTACAGGGTTGATAACTTTGGGGCACTATGTTGGAAGAAACCAGAGTGTGTTGAGCTAATTAGCTGGTTTTTCAAAGGGAATTCTAATAACAGGGATGAGTGTGCAGTTACATGGGCTCTAGCCGGTAGCTCGGCCTCTAAAATTGCTTTTTCACGGTGAATTCCCCAGAAGGGCACGATTTTTTTGCAGAGCTTCGTGGTGTAGGGAGTTTACCAGGTTTTTGGGTAGTTTCAGTGGATAATTTGACTGTGAGGAGCTTTTGCAGAGTTTTTTACAGGAAATTAGGAGAAAAATGGGAGACATATGGGTGAAATAGGTCGCCTGCGGTAAATACCTGGATTTTTCGGTGCAGGAGGTGTCAAGCTGGAACAATTGCAGGCATTTGAGTCGACTTTGAGGGCGACAACAGCTTGGGTGAACAAATTCTTGATTTTGGCTGCAAACGACGACTTTCGCATGCACAATGCTCTGACAGTGACAAGTTAAAATGACATAAAACGGTCATTTCCCGACTTTTTATGCAAATTTGGCCCTTTGGCGCATTTTTGGTGATGATGTCAGCATGACATCATCGGTGGGTCCGGGTACGGCAGAGTGACGTGGCGGTTGACGTGGGTGGCCAGGTGGCGGTGACACGGTGGCAGGGCATGCGGGCGGATGGACGACGTGGAGGCGACGTGGATCAGTGGTGGCGGACTAGGGCGCTGACGTCATGCTGATGTGGGTGTGACATCAGCGGGAGGGGGCAGGCGGTAAGTGGCTTCCCTGGAGCACCCCTGGGCGGTAAGTGGTAGGGGGGGGGGCTCCGAACAACCCGGGCGGTTGACGCATGGCGGGGGTACGGTGGTAAAACCGCCAATCGCCCAGACGCTAAACCTCCGGCTTCTCTCGGGTAAGATTGACTGCCAATCGTTAGATCCGTGAGGCTGGCGATCAAACGGCTGGCGGCAAATATGATGTGACAATCGTTTATTACCGAGGGGACCCGCTAATTAAAATAATCATTTAAATAAATCGCATGCAGGGGGGTTTTCAACTTTGGTTTCGGGTATAGTGTATTCACGCCGACATATAGATGTTTTATTAAAAAAAACATTATAACGAATGTTTTAGCGCGGAAGGGTAATGAAAGGGTTTTGAGGGTGGAGACCATGGGTTTTTTATTTTTTAAGCGAAGTTTTTGATCTAAAACCCATAGTTTAGGGTGGTAGAGGGTTAATATTAACCCCTGATGGACTAAGATTTCCCAAGAGATGGCTGTATAGCTATAGTGCTAGGGTTGAGGGTATTTACATAGACTTTTTGGGATTTTCACATAGATTTTGTAAAATTAGGGAAGGGAATGCTTAGGGAGCTAAATAATACATTAGCTGTTAATATGAGATTGTGAGATGAGTGTGTAGGGGCAAATGCTAAGTTTTAAGAGGTAAAACTTAGGAATGGAAGATGAGGGAAGTGAGAGTAAAGATTTTTACACAAAAAATATGGCTTCTTTCCCTTAACTGAACTTCATAGTTTGTAGTGGTACTTTGTCATGGAATGAAGTGGAACATGACACTTGAGCAGATCCCAAGGTCCTTGGGGGATGTTAATAAATGATGCTTGGGAAGAAAGGGGGAAATTAGACATGCTTCCATTGATATGTCCTCAAACCTCTGCCATGGTGCCAATACCCTGAATGGAATGAGTCTTGCTCTTGATAAGCCAACTAGTGATGGCCCTTCACTTTTGCAACCTTACTCTACTTACCCAACCTAGTAATCCTAACATTTTTTCTTCACTTGAAGTGGGTGCACTTGAATTAGCAGACCCTGATTGTTCTGTTTTTCTTTTGACTGCCCTCCTATCTAAATCTACCCTTATTTCTTCCAAGGACCCAGATTAAGCAGTTGGGCTCCTTCATTTCTCTACCTAGCTAGTCATCTGCCAAGCTTGAGCTGTTTGGACAGGAAACATTCTCTATTTTGCAACAAGCAATTCAAACATGGAATGGTCCAGATTAGACTGTTGGGCCATCCATCAAGTATGATTAGCATCAGTATTTGTAGACTGTGTTACTCCCACAAGATAGTAGTGGAATTTTGACTGACCACTTTCCTAGTCTTTAGCTTGGGGTTCATTTTCATTATTCTTTTGACCATTTGATTTTCTTTCCTTTTGATTATTCTTTTAAGGCATACCCTCTTTTCATTTTTTAATTCTCCCAGTATGTACACAAAATATGGAACCTTTGCAGCTTGCAATGATGAACATATTTAGCCCTTCCACTATCAATCATGAAAAATGAAACGTATTGGTATAGGAACCTAACAGCAGGAACTCTCACGATCCCATGTAATTCATCCATCCACTGTTGTATTCACCCAATCTTGGTCTCACGTTGTTATCTTATATATGCAGTCCAAATCATCATCGCTTTCGTAATCACGAACTCGTTCAGTATAGTACAATCCTTTAATATGACCTAGGGGTACTATTACGCGAAGTGATTTCTTTTCAAATATCATCTTTTTCTTCTTTAGGTTGATTACCCCATTCATGTTAGTAGCCCAATCAATACTAAGGAGCATAGGGTAGGGGTTGTTGTCATCCACAATTTCTATTACTTCAAAGTTAGCCAATGCCCCGCGCCTTCAATATCTACAGTTACTCCTTTGCAACCGTCCCATGCGGATGATATTCTGCTGATTTGCCATCCTTAACTGAATCAGAAACCACTGCAGCATGGGTCTCCCCATCCTCTCCCATGCCTGCTTTGGAAAAATGTTCACCTATGACCCTAGATCCATAATAGCTTGATCCATTTCATATTCTCCTATCTGTGTGGTCAGTCTCATCTCAAATGTTGTCCTTGCTTTATTCTGACCAATCTTTTGTACCACGCGAGGTTCACCCATAGTGTTTCTGGTGCATCTATTTATAAGTTCCTGTAACTTCTTCATAACCTTCCTATCATGCAACAACTTTAGGCAGGTCTCTAGAAAGGTCATAAGCATAGAAGGGTCGATTTCCTGAGTAGGTTTATCTCATCTCCCTAAAGTAGAGGCCTCAATGAAGCTCTTCTTTGCTTCCATGAACGTTTCACATGTGCACTCCAAATCAAGTTTAGCCTCCTTCACCAGAGCTTTGTGAACCCATGCATTGTCCTCAAGTTGTTTCCCCTTATAAACACTCATTGCAATTCCACTTCGGAGCACTATATTCACATTTGGATCCTCATCACAAGGCTCAACCCTCATCATCTACAGGTTTTGAGTTGGCTTCGGTGGTAGCACCCCTTTGTTGTGTATCCTTGCTATCAGTGTAGGACAATCCTCCTTGTCATGATCAAACTGGGTACAATATTTGCACGATGAATGGGTTGGGTTAGTGCATTCATGGGCATAGTGTCCTGGCCCTCAACAATTGTGATAGATCAGATGTCCCCGACCTCTGCTAAGTCCTCCTCCGCCTTGGCCTTGTCCATGCCCCTTAAATCCTGTTCACGCCATCTCAGTGCCCTGGTCAAGAGGTCGTGTTTTTGCCTGAACTCTATAGGTGGGTGTTCTATCCGTCATAAATTCATAACTTTGGCAGTTGCAGTCATCATGCCCTACTAACCTGTAGAATTTGTAGAACAATTGTTGCAGTGTTTGTACAAACTTCTGCAGCAAATGGTAGTTATCAGTTGTATGTTTCCCTTGCACCTGACTTATAGCACACCAAAATGCAGGCCCCACGCTCAGTCCTACTTGGGCTTACGGCCTCAAAGGCATCAATCCTCCTCTTGCAATATAGTTCACAAATACCAAGCAGTGGTCTTTGTCATGCTCCTGATCTTTACATGTCAGGCACCATATCTCTTCGCGTGTCTCTAGTCAAACTGTTTTGTCTTCCTTCAAACTTTTCATTTCGAGGCAAAGATTTTGCAACTATGCGTGGATATGCTAAACCTCCATATTCATATCTTGCATTGGTGTTTCATGCAGTCTTATTGCAATCTCCAAGGCCTCTCCCTGAGTCGTAATCTTCTTTTTTGATAGTGCAACATTTAGGTGAGGTAGGAGAAAAGCCACGAACCACTCACGGTGCTATCCATATATTAAGTTCATATTAGCTTCATATATTTTACACTTCAATCTCTCATCTAATTCCCAAGGTGTCTCACCTAGTTTCATCACGATTTCCTTGAACCCCACAATCGACTGCGCCTCAAATTTAGGCCTATTGATCTATTTATTCAGCGCAGTCTGGATCTCTGCCAACCCAACGTTCGGGTTATCATTAGAGTACTTGATGTACCAAGTTAGCACGTGATCCTGTAAAGCACTAACCAATGTTGCCTTCTTGATGTGATCATCTATGATTCCCTAAGCTTCCCTTACAACTTTTACGATGAACCAGAACTGGTCTGGATCCTCATTTCCCAAGACCTTAAACAAAGGCAGCTTCACTGAATTTTCCATGTTGAAATAGGGTGGAGGTGGTGGTGGTGTGGGTGAAGCCACAGGTGGCAATGGTGGTGAAGGTGGAGGTGGTGTGGGTGGAGGGGGTAGTTGCAAGAACCCTTATTTTATCAACTGAACTGCACTTGGCAGAGAATCTTGCACTACTCCCACTTTGTCACTCAAAGGAGGTGAAATCAATGGGCTATATTCAGGACCCTTTCTTCCTTTGTTCCTGTAAGTATTTCCACTTCGCATAGCTCCGAAGATCAAGTTAGCTGCATAACTTGTTTTTCACACAATAACATCTTAATCCAAGTTTTTAAATACTTCAAGTACTTACCTCGCGGACCTTTGAAAAAGCGTCGCTCTGCCTCTGTGTAACTGACTGAGCTATCGACCATGAATTCTGTCACAAACCCCCTACGATACAATTGAGCTAATGATCGACAGTGCTGGTAATCTTATCCTCAGAGGCTTCGAGTCTCTGTACTAACTCTGGGATCTAGATAGTAGGATCGTCAAGCCTCCACCTTCCTTGGCTATCTGCTAACTTTGCGATCCACTCATATAACTCAACTGGAAAGGAACAGAAAAAGATCTCATGGATTTCTGTATACAGGTACATGTCTAGCCACTGTTCCTTTCTCAGTCATGGATTTCTATTCTCCTGCGCCCCGAATTTGTGGTTCTTCCTATCCAACCAGTCTTTGACAAATTTCATAGTTGGATTCGAGAGATACAACATCACACATCTCTCATTAGATTCTGGTCCCGACAACATAACCATTTTTTGGCTTTGTTAGCCCTGACCTAGGTTCAACGTTGGTCAACCAAACAAATCCATACACTATTGGCCTTCTCAGCATCAGCCCATGGAGCATGGACCGAAGTCTCACCCGAAGCAGTATGGGGGGATGCTAGAACCAAGTTTCTACACCCTGAGATTGTCGTGATGTCAGTTTATACCCCCTGCCCCTGCTTTCACGTAGGTCACTAATCCTTAAGGCTCTACCAATCCACCCTTTGTTCCACCCTTTAGTTCCCCCGCGAAGGTGTATGATTGGCTTTCACGTAGCCCTAACTCATGGTTTAGGTACTTTCGCGCAGCTATGACAATGTATTGTATAGGTTCCCAAGTTATCTCAAGTGTTTTACTTATGTTACTAATCAATCACAGTTAGCATCTCATAAACTAATATCTTTACTTGCATTCAATTAACAGATATAATTAGATATGTTCGTGCATCAAATAAATATTGTAAAATAAACCTAAAACGCAATATAATCAGATGCATTAAGAGAGACTAAATACACAGTAATTGCAGAATAATTCTCTTTGTTGATAATTTCCAATTTAATATAGACTCTATCTGCCTTGTGCACACAACTGCAAGGGTCCATACACTCAGCTGCAGATTTCCACCCTAGGCCTCTGCACACTCAGCTACAGAGCCTCTACCTACGCTAAGACTCTAAAACACTTAGACTTATCTACCAAAACTCCAATGCTTCCTTCTTCTGCTAACTACTTCTCTTCTCTAGAGCTTACTTAGCTCTTTTTTTATACAATCCCATGGTCTGTAGACCATGGGTAGATCTTTACAGCTGACTTGACACTTTACAAAGTAAGGGTGGACAACCCTTTATGGCTCTTGACACCTTCATGCTCCGCGACCACAAAATGTAGAGACTTTATAACTTTATTACAAAATTGTCCCAAAACATGGGCTTTTAGCCCCAAAACTACTCTTGGGGGAACCCGTTCCCAACAATTACTTTTTGCATAAGAGGTAGGTACGAAGCACTCCATATCACATGTGTTTATATATAATTTAAACTTTATCATAAAATCACAAACTAACATGAATGGTGTGTTTAAAATCCATTTTTATAAAAAGAAAATATAATTTTTGTTATAAAAAAATACCAAAAAACTAAAATAGAAGCAAATAATTAATTTTTTAATTAAAATATATATATTTTTAGTATTTTTTTAAACACTTCTGTCCATTCTAGAAAGCAAAAAATCTAATAGAAATAAGGAGAGACCGACAATCTTCCTATCCCTAGTAACTGTTTCCCACCATTCATTCCACTCACTCAAGCTATTTCATAAAATAGAGCTGAGTGTTATTTCACACTCTTTTGGCAAAGATAACAAACCCAATATCTCTATAAATCATTTTTTTTTTAACATTCTTGTTCATATTACAATTCTAAAAATTCCATCTTACCCAATTTTCAGCTAGACCACAATAATCTAAGATATAACAGGAACCCACTTTCTAGGAGTAATGAAGTTGAGAATTTTTAATTCTTCTTGGCACCTTTCAAACTTTGTTTCCATGTTTCTATGTCCTAATCACAACTAGTAGACAAGGGATATTTTTCTTTCCAAACAGAGTTTTGTAGAATGCCCATCTTATCTTACCTTTCACTCCACCTAAACCTTGTCTGGTTGAAAGCCCCCTTCTTACATCACTACATACATTGTATTTTGTGCCAAAATCATAATAATATCAAACTATTTTTAAATTTTTTATGATTTACGAAGTTCAAAATCAATTGTGTTTAGAGCTAAATTGAAATGACGATTTTATTTCTCTTTTACATTATAATTTAGGGAGTTCAAAACAATTTGAATGGAATCATTTTCATCACTAGGTATAATGGAATTAGTGTGATAATGGATAAAATGAAGTATTGTGAGCATTTGTTCTTGAACAGACATTAGGATCCATTATATCATAGAGAAAAGTACATGCATTAAAAATAACTCAATTTCATGTGACATTCATGTTGTATGCGAATTGCAATTGTAATTGGACTAAAGATTCCAATAACTCTCAATTTACCAATTGTGCATGGACATCATAAGAAAAATTCACAATAGAATATGAAGAAGAAATGGGTACCTACTTCATATGCATTAAAAAATTCTTCTGCTACTTAATGTGAATTACAAGTGTAATCTTAGTTGGTTCTCCAATATATCTTAAACCATATTTTCATTTTGTTTTTTAGTACTATTAAATGTTATTATGTACTACTTCATTTTATGGTTAGCATTGTAACAAAAATATGCATTGTGCTATGGAATTATTACAAACATGTAATATTGATTTTTTTTCCAGAACGCTACAGTTAATGACCATGAAAATGATGATACAAACTATGTTGAGCTTACATCAGATATCAAAGACAATGATGACGAGGATGGAAATGTCACTGGTGATGATTATGTGCATGAGATTATGAGGGTGGTCAGGATGATTATCATGGAAATGACCATGAGGATGATCTTGACTATGATTTTCATGGTGCTAGCTAGCCATGCATTATTTTTTATATTTAATTGAGATGTCTTAATATGGTAATCATATATTTGAATTTTAGTTGATTTGAATAATGGTGATGATACTATCGGTACTATCTTGTTACCTTATGAATATGTTGAAAATTTTTTAGATTTTTTTATGAAGAATTATTGTGTATGATGAGATTGCTATTTTTTTATGGATGTTGTGAATTTACCTTAGAATAATGATATCTATGAAACGTTTTGATTTGGTAATCATATATTGACTTTTAGTTGATTTGATTAAATATGATGATGATATTAGCATTAGTATCTTGTTATTTTATGTATATATTCAAAATTATCAACATTATTTTGATCAAGAATTATTGTGTGCGATGATATTACTATCTTTGGATGGATGTGGTGAATTTACCTTAGAATAATGATATTCACGAAATATTTTGATCTGATAATCACACATTTGAATCATAATTTATTTGATTAAAGATGATGAAGATATTATTAGTATTATCTTGTTACTTTATATATGTGTTGAATATTGTCAATGAATTTTTATGGAGAACCATTATGTATGATGATATTACTATTTTTGGATGTAAAGTTGTGAATTTACCTTGGAATAATGATAGCTATGATAGATGTTGATTTAGTAGTCATATATGTATATTGAAAATTTTCAATGATTTTTTGATGGAGAATTGTTATATATGATGATACTGTTGTTTTTCTATGAATGTTATGAATTACCCTTAAATTTGTTTACAAACATTAAGTTATCAATTTGAATTATGATATCTTATTAAATAATATTTAGAAACTCTAATATATTTCACTATGTAATTGAAATTAGTAAAATGTACCTATAAATAAATGGAAAGAAAAGTACAACTCTAAACAAGAAGCCAAAAGTGGATGTAACCATGGATGCAAAATTGGGAGTAGAATTGGATGTTAAACTAGACATCAAAACAAGATGTAGACAATGACACAAAAAGGGTTTTAAAATAGAATTAATAAAGGGTGCAACACTAGACACAATGAAGGGAAAAAATAGGGCATACAAAAGGATATGAAATTGGACACAAACAAGGATGCAAAAATGGACACCAAAATGAGGATGCAAAGAATGGTGCAAAATTATGATGCAAAATTGGGTGCAAAAAAGGATGTAAGAAAAGATAGAAAACAAGATGAAAAATAGGAATAAAAAAGGGTGAAACCAAGGATGCCATATTGGATGTAAAAAATGATGCATAACTAGATGAAAAATTCAAACTCAAATATAGGTGTAAAATGAGATGCAAATGTGGACACAAAATGTGGTAGAAAAAAGGATGCAAATTTGGATGCCAAAAAGGATGCAAAATTAGACACCAAAAAGTATGCAAATTAGGACATAAAAGATTGTGCAAAATTGGACACAGAAGTAGAGAAAATGGTGCAAAAATAGGCATAAAAATGGCTCAAATTTGGATGAAAATTGAGATGCAACATTGGATGAAAAATGAGATGCAAAAGATGACGCAAAATTTGGTACAAAAATAAATGCAAAAGTAGACAAAAAATGGCTCAAAATTGAACATAACATTAGATAGAAATGGTATACAAAGGTGGATGCATCAAATGGTTCTACTAATGATGAAAAATTTGGATGCTCAAAAAGATGCAAAATTGGATGCAAGAAATGGTGTTAGAAATGATGTTAAATTGGATGAAACAAATCATGAAAAATTAGATGCAAAATATCCTGCAAAATAGGATGCAAAAGAGGGAGACAAATCAAACGCAAAAGTGGATGCAAAGAATGGTGCAAAAATGGCTGCAAAATTTGGAACTAAATTGGATTCAACATATGGTGCAAAATTGGATGCACAAAATGGTGCAAAAAAAAGAACAAAAACTGGCACAAAATAGATGTAAAAATAGGTACAAAATTAGAAGCAAAAAATGTCATAAGACTAGATGCAAAAAAATGCACTACATAGGATGCAATAGATGGTGTAAAACTTGATGCAAATTATGACAAAAAACTAGAAGCAAAAAATGATGCAAAAATAAATGCAAAAAATGGAACAAAACTAGAAGCAAAAATTGTTGTAAAACGAAATGCAAATCTTGGTGCAAAATATGATGCAAAATTTGGAGTAAAAAAAGATGCAAAATTTTACACAAAAAAGGACGCTTTAAAAATTGTACAGTGGAACAAGGTTTAGCGCCAGACTGCTCATCCCAATTGAAGAAAAGGAACTAAAATATGATGCTAAATCTAGCACAAATTTCTTGTTTTTTTATAGTGTATCCACCCTCCAAATCGTATGAATCAGTATGGAGTATTCGTGTGGTCCTAAACTTTGATCTTCTGTTGTACTTTCATGTTCCTTCGTCTTATCACTTGACGATCATATTATCTCTTTAGCTCCATAGGTGTCTTCTAGCAAGGTATCCTTCTCCTTTTCCTCCATCATCATCTTGTCATGATAAGATAAATTAACTGCAACTGAAAGCTACTCATGAAAAGCCAAAATCAGATTGAAAACTCCTAATTTAACATGTTTCATGAATTCACTTATTAAGGTTGGGACCAAGTGATTGATTGAGTGTTTGACTCAGGTATTGCATAGTTCTAGAGGCCAAGGTCTGGGACAAAAACTTGAGATTGTGCAATGCATAGTTCAGTATGGCCAAGGTCTAAGGATTACGCAATTGAGGGGTTCAAGAGATCAAGGTTGGGGCTTGAGGCTTGATGTCTCCCAATGCATAGTCATGCAAGGACATACCTAAGGGACTACGCAATTGAGGGACTCAAAAGGTAAAGCTTGAGGCTTAATACTTGAATATTCTAATTGTGTAATTCTCAGAGTCTAGGCCAGGTGACTGCACAATTCAAGGGCTCAAGAGATCAAGGTTGAGGCTTGAGTTTTGGTGTTTCTCAATGTGTAGTTTTGGATGGAGAACAAGCTAGGATATTGCATAGTTGAGGGGTTCAAGGGCTCAAGCATGAGGCTTGAGGCTGAAAGTTACACAACATGAAGTTCTGGAGGGAGAATAGTCTCATAGATTGCACAGTTGTGTAGCTCAAGGTGTCAAGCTGGAAGCTTGAGGCTTGACACTGTGCAATGTGAATTTGTGGCTAAGTGGGGGAAAACATTACACAAATTTGGAGCTTAAGGGTCAAGGTTAGGCACTATGATTACGCAGTTTGTAGTTACAGGGGGAAATGTTGGGGCTTGAAGGGTGCTACTGTGCAACATGCAGTTTAGGAGGGCTGAGTGAGATCAAGTCACCTAGGAAGGAAATTTTTCATATTTGGATAAGTGTGGGGTCAATGAGACCAAAGTGAAGAATAGCAAGAATTACACATGATCAAACAGTCAGAAAAATTTATGACACATCATTAAAGACTCAGAAATATGAACAACATACTTTCCTCAATGAGATGACATTGCGACATCATTGTAGCACCATTTACCACTGTTGGTAGATCTGATGCTCTGATTATGGCCTAGGGCAACCCTTCCTCCTAGACTTGGTCCAAAATTTAAAAAACAGTGTTTTATTCCCTATACGCTACTTTTCCCTATGATAAAAGTGTGTACACGTGGGTCAACATATACCCAAACCACATACATATGTTAAAACACTTATTAAAAAATAAAGTTCCTTAATTTCGAGTGGATTTCATGGGTTTTAGCTGTTACTCACCTCCTATTCCCTATGGCCCAACTGTTTCCCAACTGAAAAAACTAATTTGGAGAAGTATAAACAAAAATCCATGGGAATGCCTTAAGGGAGAAGATATGAGATATTGATACTATAGTGAGATTATCTGTAATCGAGTTTGATGAAATCCCTGTGCCTCCTGCACTCCCCAAAGCTTCAGGAAACCCTTGTTTCCTTGTTGGATATATCCTTCATCTTTCTTGAGATATCCTTGTATTGGTGATGGAGGAAGATTGCTGAGGCCGAGAAAGGATAGATCCAGAGGATGGTTCTTCTTGGAGCCAGAGAAGGACTCAGGTCATATTTCTCCACTTTACTTGTAGCTAACTTCAATAAAGGAATGTTGTTTTGTTTCTAGTATTAAATGTGTTTATGCATCTATTTATATTGTAATTCGTTTATGAAGTTTACATTGATGCGTAATTGTTCATTAATTTATATGATTTAAAGTTAATATAATGAACATGCTTTATGTTTCTACTGTAGTATATTTTTTATTCGAATAATTTTTATGTTTCGAAGACATCAACAGAAGCTGAGGGCTTGCACCCTGTGGGATCTACTCAAACATAGGACTTTTGGGTAAGGACACTCTTACACAATTCAATAGAATAATCATTTAGGTTGATTGCCTAAGCATTTATTGTTGTGGTTTTCCCTCCACTCTGTTGGGGTTCTCAACCCAAGACCCTAGGGTATTCTCACCCGCAACAGACATGTTTTCCAGAGTGCGATAGTAAAGGTACACTTTGCAACAACATTGATGACATTTGTGCAACAGTGCTTGAAACTCTGAGAATGAGTGTGATACATTTCGACACGGTAATTATGACCCATTAGAGCCAATGATACCCCTTGAAACAAGCGAAAACTACATTCCATATGATAAGCGACACTTCCCATGCTAAAAGACAATATTTTCTATATGTAGTGAAAAGTGCGAGTGGCACTTGCAATATCCAAACGACGGTGAAAGAGACATATTGTAGAGCAAAGATAACATGAAAATGACACTAATTAAGATGAAATAAAGTGAAATATAGTAAAAAACATGAAAGCAACACTCACAAAAGTGCAGGTGCATAAAAGCGACAATTTGAAATACTCACCGAAATAAAAGTAAAATCACAACCAAAAGTGAGAGACTGTCAATTGAAAGTGTGCCCTGACTGTCATCATAGGTTGCACATTACATATAAACTGGCTTGATGGAAGTGTTATTCCTGTTCAAGCTCAGGAAAAAAAATGCACTCATGAACATGCTATGGACTAAACACGTATATGCAAGTGACTTCAACACTTATTAGTCAACCAGAAAGTGACTATAGAATAAACGATCGCAAGATCCACAATAGGCTCCAAAATTCAAATGTAGTCCAAATTTTGGAGGGTTTTTTGGGCAGTGACATCACTTTGTAATTTTCTTGTAGAATGAAGGACGAGAATATCAACTTATGTGAAGGAATTTAGGGTTTCTCACAAAAGATTGCATAACTAGGGTTTCCATTATCAGGAAAGATGGCTCCTTACAAGCTTCAAGAACTTTTTAAAAAGCTCAAAGGCATGATATAAAAGTTGGTTGGGTGAAAAGGAGGGGTAGTAGTAGGAAAATAGATATTTAACTTCTAGTTCATTAACCTGTGCAAGTCTCCATATCATTGCAACAATATTGGAAACAATAATTCTAGGGTTTCCAAGAACCCTTTGTACGTTCGTCATGAATCCTCTTCTATGATATTGTAAACATTTCTTGTCATGATGCCAACAATTATATTGAGATTATTTTCCACATGTAATAGTCATTAGGCATCAGAAAACCATGATGAATTTCAAGAGTCATGAGGGCATATCAAAGTTAAAGGTAAGTGAAAAGTCACCTCACCTCCACAAGTATACCATCATGCCTCATTTGGAGGGGGATATTTAGCACTTGAGCTAGGACTAGCATTAGATAGTTGATTTGTGCTTGAGAGGTAGAGGCACCAAAATCGTGGCAGCTAGTATGGTGAGATATGGTGAGGCTATGGTTTTGCATTGGATAATGGTATGAGAAACCCATGTTTCACTAGTGGGCTTTGATGAATTTTAGGATATGTACTTGTATTTGCAGAAACATTTATAAGAGTTCATCATTTCTGGCACTGATTCCTATGCTTACTCATAGTGGTTGTATTGGTTGTCCAATATTTTAACTGTATTTATATGTGTGCTTTCATATAGGAAATATGTTATGGAATAGTTTGTAGTTTTTGCATGTGTGTTTTCTTTTCATTCTATGCTTAATTATTCCACACCACGTTGGTGACCTATTGTAGACTAATTTGCAATTAACCTCTAGAATGATATTGTTCATGTATTTCTAAGGTGCTTTCGTCTCACTGATCCTTCTCATGGAATACTTCTTCTTATTGTTGTTGTGACTTTATTATTCCTCTTTCTTTAGTTTGTTAGTGTTGGGTTAACCTTTTTCTCATTTTCCAGTCACTTATTACTCCCCCTTGCTCTGACATCTTTTCATTTTATAGCCAAGAGCGAAAAATTCATGGTGGAAGTCGACTCCACATACTATATGGGGATATTATCCCAAACAATGTGAGGTTTAATTGAAAATTCACACCAAGGAGACCTCCCATCTATTGGCGGGACATCCAACATCATCAACACCTACCAATAATGGTAATGGTCACCAAGGTATTAAAGTAAATTCTAAATAATGTAATGTGTTGAGTTTAAACTTTGATAGAATTAAATTATCAAGGTTGATTGATAAGCACCCACTATAAAAAATGGGGTAACTTGACATTTATGACTACGAGCTCCAAGATATCACAAAATTATCTAAGTTTCACTCTCCTAGAATAATGTGTTGTATTCAATAAGAGAAGCATCAAATGATAAGGCATTAATGAATCCTCCTATATTGCCATGAGAAAGAATAGGAGGTGATGATAAAATAATAATAAATTGACATTATTAGTGAAGGATGACATGGATAGTCGAGATAACTAAGTAATGGACTAAACTCCTTATAACATCCCTTGAACTTAGGATGACACTTGAAGTATTTGGGAAAAAAATGGCACCCAATGATACCAATAATATAGCCATCAACACAAGAGATATTGAGGCATTATATTTAGGATTGGAAGAGAAAAAAATAGATGAGTACTAAGTTAGAATCGTTGTACAAATCCTAGGGTAATTCTACAACAAAAATATAAATAATTTAATTTGAATTGATTCCTTATTCATGAGTGCCATAGAATGATTGCTACGACATAGAAGATATATATATATATATAATATATATATATATATATATATATATATATATATATATATATATAATATATATATATATATATATATATATATATATATATATATTCTTGTCTCCCTTTCTCCTTCTGATTTGTATTTTTCATATTATGGATCAATATCTTGTTGTGGATATTTCACTAGATAGTTCATCACAACAAATCTGATAAATTATACTAAAAAAATATAAAATTTATAGTATGAGGTTTATTTTACTTAGAAATATGGATTTATTAATTTATTGGTTCATGCATGTCATATGTGCATAAAATATAGAAAATACAAAATATAACCACGTAATCATAATAACACAATATATTATTTAGTAAAACCTTATAGGAGAAAACCTAGATGGAAGGTGAGGCTACTCTACTCTTTCTTTCTTTGAATGGAAATGGATGCAAGTACAAAATAGTGAGACTTTTGACCTATGGGTTGCTATAGTGCATAAACAATATTTTTTTACTCTCTCTCTCTCCCCACTCTCGTCTACTCTTCTCATCTATGGAACAAAATGCAGTAGAATAGAATCGAACCCCTTTTCCTCCTAGTGGCCCAGTTATAACACATCTTAATAGCCAACTGGGGGTTAAATTTGACCTATTCCACCCTCAATATGAATTTTAAATTGAAACTTATATAGTCTTCACCATATTTCCCACATGAATATCCCCTTTTCCATGAGAAGCTGAGGCTTACATGGCATCCTCTCGAATTATGGTGGCCAATTTTGAAAGGGTAGCTTCTAGGAGGCATGAATTTCTCATATGAGATTTGATTGAGGAAATTATTATGTCATTAGAAAGTTATCAGTGTCTATATGATGTAGTATATGTCCATAATAAGGTTGGGACCACAAAAAGTGTTCTTCTAAGGCTTCAAAATGGCTCCTAATGTTTTTCTCCTAACATTTTCCAAACTAGGACCACTAGAAAAAATGACCTTGCAAGTTGATTCCTCTAAACTTTTGAGATGGATTAAAAATAATATATTGGTACAATCCATATCATACATACCCATTTTTGGAGGCTTTTTGTCCCCAAAATATTTTACCAAATAAGGATAGGAAATTTTTCCTCTACCTTCTCCTTGGAGTACCATTTAGCCTTGCTTGGAAGCTATCCTTTAAACCCAACATGAATCAAGTTATATTGCCCCTGTCTTGTAGTTCGATACCTCTTTTATAGAATTGTATCCTTTGTAAGCTCTTCCTACGAATATCATGCCAAGTCCTCTACAAAAGGGAAGACATGTTTCTTTTCTTAATCTAGCATGGAAGGCTCATAGAGTTTCAAATTTTCTACACTCACCACTTAGTAAATGTGCATATGTGGGGGTAAACATAGTTTATACATATTATCTCCCACCATTTCTAGTATATTAAAGGGACAATATCATAGAGCCTTCATTTTTCTTCTAGGACCTTGTAGCCTCCTTGTTCAACTGTAACCATAATTTATCTCCCACCTTGAATGAATTTTGTGTTCTATATTTAAGCATGGTTGGCCTTATATTTTTCATCTTAATTCTACAGTGTCTCATGTACTTGTAGATGGATTTGTCTAATATTCTCAACAAATTTTTGTATGCTTAAGGAATTCTTGTAATATAATTCCCTACTCCTCCTTTATTTCCATATGCAATATCTAACGGTGAGGTTGGAAACTATCTAAAGTTCTAAATTGGTACTTACTAGTAGGAGTGAATACTACTCTATTATAATAGTGTTGTATATATACCATATTTTCATCATGTTGATAGCCCAAAATGACTATTAAAAATTATAAGAGAGACCACCCAGTCAGGAACTTAAAGCATTTCCTTTTCCATTTGGAATGGTGGTTCCAAGAGGTTAAATTAGGTCCAATTACCTTCTCTCTATATCTACGATGACTTAAAGTATGTTTTCAACTCGCCAACAAAGAAAGAGAAATCAGATTAGCTTTCCTACTATGCATGGGCAAGGAAGAAAATCCTTAAGATGATTTAAGGCTCACCCAAACCACAAATATGGTTTTGCCTCTTTTATATGAGGACTTCTAGAATGCATGATTTAATTTAAGTGCAGATTCACTCTATAATGCAAGTAAAAGGAAAAATATCCTAAGTGTATCTTTATTAGGAAGATGTAGATCTAACCCAACCAAGAGCAAGATGTTAACATAATTGGGATTTTAACATTCTAGCTTAAGATGAATATGTAGCTGATGAAATAGTTCAATTAACTAATATTATAATTACCAAACATGTTTTTAAGAAATCTATTAGCCATGAATGATGAAACAATAACATTAGCAAGTAGTTCACATAATGCCAATGGAAATTAAATCAAAATTAGATGGCATATTTCTTAGTAAATAGTTACTCAGGCATCTTGTTTTAATATATCAGAGAAAAATATACAATTAAAAATAGATCATGAGACAAACAAATTAGATAGCTAATCTATAAGACATGTATTTATATTGTGAGTAATGCACAATATAAATCCAATTAACATAGTTCTTCCATCAAAAATGAAATTCACATTAAAAATAATAGTATTTGTAATACAAATTTATTTGAGTATGTTCTCCTACTTTGTTCTTTAAATATGATCTCCTACAATCTCCTCCAAAGCATAAACTTTGTTACTAAAAGTAAGAGATACAATAGTGCAATCTTTGCTTCTCATACACAATTCAGAATGAAAACAAAAAAATCCCAATAATTCCTAGATCTGAGATTGATCGTCTCTATCTACAACATGAAAAACCTATTACAATAGTTCTTTAAGAATCCCCAAAATTGCAGAAGAGATAAGTCCTCCCCAACAAAGTCTAAAATCCATATTTATAATTATAAATAAAAATCAAAATGAGAAAACTCTTTTGGAGAATGAATTTACTTCCAAAAATTTGATTAGACACCATTAATTTTCCTCTCTTGCTGGAGTAATAACATTGATACAAATATTATCTTCCTCATCTCCTCCATTGTTTTCATGCCAAAAACCAATCAAAATTAAATTAAAATGCAAATTAAAATAAAAAAATACCAAATCTAGAAAAAAACATCTCCAATGAAATTTCAATTTAATAAATAAATAAAAGGAAATATGAGATTTCGATTGATCCTTGTAAATATCTTATTCATCAAAGATAACATCATGAAATGAATCTGAAATCAATAGAGACTTTGAGCAAATGAAAAATGTAAAAAATTAAACTCATAAAATTCGTTTTAGTTAGAACTTTGGAGCTTAATTTTTTGCTGAATTTTAGACTCATTTAATCTTTAGTCATGCAACCACCTCAATAATATTCTCCATGATTTTATCTATCTAACGAGCCATCCTGGGCCTCATTTGTCCAAGTAAAACTCAACTTATGAGCTCCCAAAGTTGAAGAGTCAAAACTGCCAGAATTCTGGAAAAATTGTTGTGTGGGCCAAAAATAAGAAATTTTAATTAAAAATTCTAATTTTAGATTAGATCCATTAATTCTAATTAACTATGAGTCAATTAAATATACATAATTAATTAAATTATTTACATATTAATCAAGTTTATAATATTAATTAAATATTAATTTAATTGAATTAATAATATATAATATTTTAATAATATTAATATTATAAAAATAATATTACACAATCCATCACAAGTCATTTTAGTAACTTCCAAATAATATGTTAAAAGAACATTGACTAATACGAATAGTTTGAAATAACGAAGGAGTAATGTATTAAGACGTGAGCGAAATCATCCACGAGAAAATATCGGATATTGGAAGTAAGTTATATTGTAAGTTTTAATGGTTAAGAGCATGTGTTTCCTCCTAAGAGGTCACAGGTTCAAAAACCTGAAGGGGGTAGAGTATGTATGCCTTCGTAGACTTAGCAGTCAAATCACTGCGCGGAGGTGGGTCCCTTGTCCCATAAACAATGGGGGTCTCATACACCAATTTGGTGTCTGGCTTGGTTGTGACCTTAAAAATAGATATATATATATATGAAAATTTCGACACAAAAAGAAAATGTCAAGGTCCGATATGTTATATTAGGGTTTTTATTTATTAGAAATTTTTATATCGGAACTTTTTATTTTATATCGAGAGTTTTATATTGGGATTTTTTTATTGGGATTTTATATCAGGATTTTTTTATTAGGAATTTTATATTGGGACTTGATGCGATCGGAGCGTTGAAGAATGTTTCATCGAAGGTTTTATAAAATATTTTTGGTATTATATAAGCCTCGAGGTATGGTTGGAGTGGGAGGAATAAGGTGAAGTGGGGCCCACGTGAAGTGGTAGTCATCAATTATAAACTAGAACCACTTTCCAAATTTGAGATTTCATGTCTCGCAATTTCTTTTAAATTTGGGAATTGAAATAAACTACCGAGATCTCGAAAGCATATAATTTTAATTGCTCTACAATTTGGCTACGGAAATTTTGTAGGACCGATAGTAAAAAATGAATTAATTAGTAAAAATTAACTAGGAATTAATATCTACAATCAATTACTAATTTATTTACAAAAATTAAAATAATATACATTTTGCACATTTTTTTAACTTAGGCGGTAAAAATTATCAAACTTCGGATGAGCACCATTTGCAAAACATGTAACCGAATGAGATGAAACAAGTATCGATGGAAATCTAGCAAAAATTCAAATTCAATGATGAAAATGAAATAAAAATCCGATGAAAATAAAAAATTGGCAAAATTGTAGGACACTTAACAAAAAGAAAGTATTAGAAAGGTGATTTAGCCAAACAATTATGGAAAGGTTACCCATTATTTGAAATAAATAAGTCAAAAATGGAGGGGTTGAGTTTCACCTCAACAATGGCGACACACGAGGAAGAACCAATTATCTATGGTTAACGATTATGAACTTCAATTTACCTAACAGTTAAAAATAATGGGTTCCATTGAATCATCAAGCAATAAAACATTTCCATGGGTCTCACATAAATAGATTAAGCAATATGTGTTTGAAAAAATAAGTACTTAGAGCAATCTGAGTAAAAATCATGAATCCAAAATTTGGGAAACAAAGTATTTTGAAATTACCTCGTATGACAAATAAAAGAAGGTATAGATAGGAGTTTTTGATAAAGCATATATCCATTTTTTTGAATGGTCGCTGACATCACTTTACTGCAAGCTATCTTGAACAATACCTCGAAAAATTTATCTTTTATGCCATACAAGCATAGTGCCACTTCCAATGAGCGTCCATAGCCCCAACATGTTTACTTGTATTTCACATGCTTCCTCTTTTAATCACCCTTTTGATAAGCGCATTTGTGAGCTTTAGTTTATGTTGTATATAAGTGAAAGATGTGGGATGGTAATAGACAGTTATGTTCATGGATATAATAATTCCATAGTGTTGACTCCAAAATATTTCCTTGTGACTATTCATTCAGAGGCTTTTATATGAAGTGGAGTGATGGGAGGGATCCATTGACTTAAACTCAGGTCAATTTTTTTCCTTGAAAAGATGAAATATATCACTTAGAAAGGCTATGTGTTCCTCCATGAAAAATATTTTAAATTAAGAGGGCTTCATAGTTCCATAAAGATATGCCTTTAATGATAAATGAAACTCATTGAATAGACAAAGAAAATATTTCCCATGTATGATAACCATTATTAGGTGAGGAAAAGAACTTCCACATAAATCATGGTGGAGCCACCAAAATCAAGCCAAAACCAATTGTGAAAAGGAAAAATAAATCCAAAGCGAAGTGAAAGAAATGAACAAATTCAAAAATGAGGAAAGGAAAAGCTGAAGGAAAATCTCAAATTTAAAAGGTAAACCCTAAAAAGACCGATTATACAAATGTCTCAACAAAATATTAAAAGAATATAATCATGTGAACGTTCATTCTATTTTGATATTTTAATAAAAAAATTCTTGCAGAGTTATAAGAATTTAAGCTTCCAAACCATAAGGGAAATAATAGTCATGAAGTAAAATTCAGCCCAAATGAAAAGTCTCTGTCTGTTGTAATTTTTCTTGTTTCGAAGCAAATCCTACATAAAAACATCATGACAATTTTCCAATAAAAGCAATGTTACGAAACAAATAAAATGTTAAGGGACTCCCCAGTTTAGCCGATTTCATGAACAATCATTACTGCCGATCCAAAACTCAAAAGAAAACAAGGAGAATGAGCTCCAAATCTGATCTCATAGAGGTGTGAACATGTTTACGAAGAGCTGCAAAATAGAGTTTTATATCAGCAAAAACTAAAAACAAAACTGAAACCAAAAGTAAAGAAATGGATATGAACGAAAGTGGGCATATGAAAATTACCATTGGAAAATTTTGCTTGATCTTACCTAAGAGATATCATTTTCTCCAATAAAAGTAACCTCTTATTTTAATTAGAATAAAAAGAATGAAGAAGTTGAATTTTTTGAAATTTCATTGACCCAAAATCATCATTTATTAAATCTAAAATAAGGCAAGAAGTAAACTAGAAGAAAACAATGTTTCATGTCCAAGGAATCTGAAGTAAATAAAATCCATCAAAAATGAGAATGATGATGTGCTTTTGCAGTGATGATTGTTATCTTTATATTTCAGATTTCATGTCAATTCCATGATTTTCATAAAATATTAAGAATCGAGACCAACACCTAAATGATTTAATGCATGTGTGTAGATGGAGAGGTCTTGAAATTTTGAATGCTAAATATACAGTGATATATCAAAATTCAAATATAAGAGAAATCAAACATGATTTAACCATGATCCATTTTCTTTTCTTGTTCCAAATTCATTAACAATTGCTCCATTACTATAGTGGATGCTCAAAAGTTCTTTGAAAAACAAATGAAGATGCATACTAAAATATGGCAGTGATAATGAAATGTGCATCGAATAGTGGGACAATGACAGAAATGTAAATGAACCACAGGTGATGAAACTTCTCACTAACCAAGAATATTGGTGAGAAGAGTAAAAAGAGGCCCATGTGCACAAAACATGAAGAATGTATATCCCCAAAGTCACAAATTCATCCCGAGGAATGAATACTTGGAGTTGATGAAATTATAATTAAAATACCTCCAAGATCTTGACCACAATGATAACATGAAAGTAATATTATATATATATATATATATATATATATATATATATATATATATATATATATATATATATATGCTATTAGAGGTTTGAATAATGTTCCATTAGAGGTTTTATAAAAGAGTTCTAATATTATATAAGCCTCGAGGTATGGTTGGAGCTGGAGGTATAAGGTGAAGTGGGGCCCACGTGAAGTGGGACTCCTCCATTATAAACTAGAACCACTTTCCAATTTTGAGATTTCAAGTTTCGTAATTTCTTTTAAAATTGACAATTAGAATAAATTACCGAGATCCTGAAAACACATCATTTTAATTTTTCTACAATTTGGCCGCAGCGATTTTGGAAGACCATTAGTGAAAAAAGAATTAATTAGTAAAAATTAACTAGGAATTAATATTTAAAGTCAATTACTAATTTATTTACAAAAATTAAAATAATATACATTTTGTAAAAAAATTAATCGAGGCAGTAAAAATTATCGAACTTTAGATGAGCACCATTTGCAAACTATGTAATGAAATGAGATGAAACAAGTACTAATAGAAATATAGCAAAAACTAGAACTCAACAAGGAAAATATAATAGAAATGTGACGAAAACGAAAAATTCGCAAAGTTGTAGAGCACTTAACCAAAAGAAGTTATTAAAAAGGTGATTTAGCCAAACATTTATGGAAAAGGTACCCATTATTTTAAATAAATAAGTAAAAAATGGGGGGGGGGGTTGAGTTTTCACCCCAACACTTGCGACACACGGGGAAGAACCAGTTATCTCTAGTTAAAGATTATAAACTTCAATTTACCTAAAGGTTAAAATAATGGATTCCATTGAATATTCAAATAATAAAACATTTCCATGAGTCTCACATAATTACATTAAGCAATATAAGTTCGAAAAGGTAAGTGCTCAAAGCAGACTGAGTAAAAATCATGAATCCAAAATTTGGGAAATAAATTATTTTAAAATTACCTCATATGAGAAATAAAAGAAGGTACAGATAGGAGTTTTTGATCCATCTATCCTGAAAAATACCGCAAAGAATTTATCTCTTATGCCATACAAGCATAGCCCTACTACTAGCGAGCATCCATAGTCCCGACGGGTTTACTTGTATTTCCCATGCTTCCTCTTTTAATCAGCGTTTTAATAAGAGAATTTGTGAGCTTTAGTTTATGTTGTATTTGAGTGAAAGAGGTGGGATGGTAATAGAGAATTATCTTAATGGATATAATACCTCCATAGTATTGACTCCAAAAGATTTACCTTGCGACTATTCATTCAAAGGCTTTTATATGAAGTGGAGGGATGGGAGGGACCATTGAGTTAAACTCAAGTCAATTTTTTCCTTGAAAATATGAACTATATCACTTAGAAAGGATGTGTGTTCCTCCATGAAAAATATTTTAAAGTAAGAGAGCCTCATAATTCCATAAAGATATACCTTCAATGATAAATTAAACTTATTGAATAGGTGGAGTAATGATTTCCCATGTATGATAATCAGTTTTAGGTGAGGTCTTATGCACGGGATCCCCCAAGGAAAGTTTTGGGACTTAAAGCCCAGATTTGGGCTAAAAAGTGTAAATTGGATGTAAAGACTCTGCATTTTGGGGGTTCAGAGCGCGAAGTTGTAAATGAGTCATAGGGTTGTTCGCCCTCTATTTTGTAATGTAATATTAGCTTTAAAGATCTACCCATGGTCCAAGGACCATGGGATTGTATAAATAGAGCGAGGCTCTAAGTTGGAAAGAAGAAGTCAATCTAAGTCAATGAAGGATGAAGAATTGAGTATTATCTGAACTGTAAGTCGAGTCTTTGGGTTGTAGAGTAGGAGAAGGCTCTATAGCTGAGTGCGCAGAGGCCTAGTAGTCTGCAGCTAAGTGCGCGGACCCCTGAAGCTGAGTGTGCAGGGTGAGTTGAGTCTGTAACCATTGAGGCATTAATAAAGAGAGGTTTTCACATCTATTTTTTGTATCTATTTCCATTTTTTATGCATTAAGTATATTGGATATGAATTGCAATTTTACTGTTATATGGTGTGCGAACATATATGATTGTGTTGATTAAGTAAATGTAAGATAAATTATCTATTTACACGAAGTTAACTAACATTTGTAAGAGGATAAGTAAGATACGCAGTGTAACTTGGGGAAATAACATAGAAATTTGCCCTAGTAGTGTGAAAGGACCTCAGTCCCTTGTTAGGGCTATGCAAAAGGCGATCCTAACAAATCGCGAAGGTATTGCAGGTTAGAACAGTGCAAAGTGACTTGTGTGAAGGTAGGCACATTTGGACTAAAATGACACCTCAGACATCTCAAGGGTGCAGAAACTTGGTTAAAACATCCCCCCATATTGCTTCAGGTGACACTTTAGTCCGCACACTGTGGGCTCTTGCCGAAAGGGCTAGTAGTGTAGGGATTTGTTTGGGTAATTAACTCCAAACCTGGGTCAGGCCCCAACAAGCCAACAAATGGTTTCGTTGCCGGGACTAAAATCTAAATAGAGATGTCTGATGTTGTATCATTGGAATCCAACTAAGAAGGAAATTTGAGGTTGGTTGGGCATGAAAATTCACGAGTTCACGGCGCAAGAGAACAGGGATCCGCGACTGACAAAAGAAGAGTGGTTAGACTACTACCTGTACATAGAAATCCATGAGATCTTCTTCGCGTATTTTCCTAGTGAGTTGTACGAGTGGATCGCGAAGCTAGTAGATAGTCAAGGGAGGTGGAAGCTCGACGGTCCTATTGTGTGGACCCAAGAGTTGGTGCACAGATTGGAAGCATCGGAGGATAAGATCCCACATGTTGTTGATCATGTTGGAAATAATACTCAGAGTGGGGTGAATCAGTATTATCAGATTAATAATTTAATTTCCCAAACATATTTATATACACTACTTTAGCTAAGTGAACTAGCATGTACACGTGACTGTACTTAAAGCAACCAGCGTATATGCAGAGAAATTTTGATTTAGATAGTTTATCATGTATTGAAATTTAACTACGATATCAAAGATTTATTAGACAGTGCAGTAAAAGTATAATAAAGCATCACACATAAGAAACACACATGAACACCAAGATATAAGGTGGAAACCTAATTTGGGTAAAAACCACTTGCTGTTGTCATCTCTGTCTTCTTTTAATAATAAGAAAATATGTTTACAATCTTGTACTAGTGCAGACTCATACCAGTACGCAGGTACCCAACCTACAGAAGGCTACAACCTTCTCTCATTCTCTAGCTACTACTGGAAGGACGCTACAACCCCCTAGCTCTTGTACTAGCCAATATGTTTACTAGTATGTAGGTGCTAGCCTACTGAAAACTACACTCTTCTACCAGGGACCACGTTTCATGAATTTTCAGACTGGATACTCCTGGAACACAACACCACAATCTGAAGGCCATGTTTCATTCAATTTTCATACTGTACCCATCAAGAGCATCATAACTGCAATACAATCATCAAGTACATCTGCATCAACCAATCACTAAAACTCAATCACCATAACCTGAATATGATCATTTAGAACACTATCACCTGAATACAGTCACCAGAACCCAAAGCAGAACCCAGAACTCTGCAATAGCAAAACGAATCAACTGAAGCATACTTCAGTTATACGCTACTTCCATGTGTCGAACCAGCGTATATATGTGCTTTTATCAAGGCCAACCAACATGCACATCTGCAAATATTAATTCATAATTTTGAAGTTATTCCAGACTTCAGTTATACCCAGATCATAACATTCACAGAATAACACATGCATCGGTATTCAGATCTAGACTATACATGATCAAACCATATAATGATAATTCATTTCAAGCCTTAAGATCCTGATCCATCATTAGATCTTATCCCTCATCAACCACTATGGTTCATCCTTGGTTCAGATCAAGCAAAGCACCATAAGCTAATAACTTGCATACTAGATCTCATACTTCATCAGATATTTGATACTTTCACACCTTGGCCTAATGATCTTCTCCTCCTCATATAGTTTTAGGCCTTTCTCAATACCATGGATCAAAACCACTTAGACCAATACCTTGGACCAAATACCTAGGTTCAATACCTTAGACCAAATACCTTGGACCAATACCATGGATCAAAATACCTTGGACCAAATACCTCAGACCAAAAACTTAGTTTTCCAAGATATACACGCTTTTCCTTCTGTGAAAGTGCATGTGTATGTATATGCTACTTGTGTTCAGTGAACCTACATGTATACGCAGCTTGGTGAAGGTGAACCTGTGTATACCTCTTTTTCTTCATTCTCTTTAGTGTGATCTGTAATTCTTTCCTATTGACATGTTGCACCATGATCTTTCATCTGAGTGAGTTGCCATCAAGGACAACACTTGTATCATAATGCCAACAATCTCCCCCTTTGGGCTTGATGGAAAAAACAACACCAAGTCAATATCCCCCTTTGACATCAAGGGCAAAAGGGTGGACCAAGATAATTTCTCCCTTTGACATACATTATGTTGGTCATGCTCCCCCTGAGTAGATGCTGAAATCTCTGATTGAGCTTCCTTTTTGTACATTCTAAGATGCACTGAAACTGTCCATGGTCTTCCTGAGTAAAAGCGGAGTCTGCAAAAAATATTTTCTAAAAGAATAACATGACTCTATAACTCAACTATGTGAGGATGACCTTCCTTTCACCAATGATTCATACATACATCCATCTCCCAGCCGAGTGGGGATATACCAAATTTGACTCATCCACCCAACCAAGTGGGGATATACCAATTGTTTATACATGATAGAAACAAGAAATATTACATCATCCATCCCATGTAAAGTGGGGATACAAATTACATCATTTGTCCAAGAGGACTCATATCACTTCCTAGAATTTTACATGACTTGAGTAACAAATGGTATAAATATCTGAAGCCATAGCTAGACTCAGCAACCATAATGCCAACAATGCTAAATGTACATGAAGGCTAATGCTCCCCTGAACCTGTGCTACCTGTGCATTGTTAACAGGTCAATGATCAAGGCATCTTTGTCAGTCAGATAAAATTAATGAACAAAGCTTATAGACATTGTCACACGGAATGAGTCGATCTTGCGGACAAGATAGACCTTCCTAGAATCTAAAGAATACCTAATGATAAGAAAACCAACCATACACTATCTTTCTCTAAATGTTCTTTTATAAATAATGGCAAACAAGTGTGTTTAAGGCCTACCTCATGTCCAACGCAAGTTTGGGGATGCCTTCGCTCCTTTGATCCAAGTAAGTTCCTTTGTTGCAAACCTGCAAACACAAACAAGGCAAATGATTAAATAGCACCTAAATAACCAGTATTATAAAACACATTTAACATGAAAGTCAAGGAATCCATGAAACAAATAACATGAGATACTTGTTGAGAAAAATGAGCTTGATTGTATTAATTCAAAAGCAGAAGAACTTTACAACCTTTGCCTTGACGTTGTACAAGCTCCTCCCAGGGTCCAACAAGAAGTCTCCTCTACTTTGACAAGCTTCACTCACTCCCCAATGAAACCAAAAAGGTATGTGATCTCTCCTCTTAAGTTCAAATAGGAAGTCTTGATTTCACCAGCATTTACCCTAAAAAATGTTCAGCTT
>APFE030269884.1:1206-23161 GCA_000404065.3 Pinus taeda
CAAAACAGAGTTTCTGTGCTCACTAAAAGCGTAGCAAATACATGAATGAAACAACTAAAGACTAATCTTCAAGCGTGTGCAGACGCTGGATTTTATAAGCAAGTAAACAACTGCCTACTGCGTAAAACAAGAAACTGAAAATTAACAGACAGCATGTAAATTAAATGGTTCAGCAACACGTCAATAGGTCCGTGGGTGATCTGGAAGGTACGGTTGTTATGGAGGTTGAATCCAAGGTTGGATCCTGTCTCCCATGACCTGCGTAGAGTGGAGGAGTTGCCATCTGGAGTGACGTATCCTTTCAGCTCACGCAGCACCGTTTGAGCTGGCTTTCTTGACCGGAGTTGGACCCTCGTTGACCGGAGGTATGTGTGGCGTTGCTAACCAAGCCAATAGCACAGGAACCTTCAACACCTTCATTCCCACGTGCCCATGTGGTTCGTTTCTCAAAATGACACATGGAACATGGAGATCAATGAAAAGGCTGCGGAATTGTTGAATGGCTGCGGAATTGCCAGACAGCGGCGGAAACTCTATGCATATGTCAAAAATCTAGACAAACAGTCAAACATTTAGCAAAGTCAACCAATCATGCTTAAAGACATTAAATGTAATGATCTGGGTAAGTTTATGAGGAAAATAGGGCAAAAGAGAGGGATAAGTGAGGAAAAGCTGTAGGTAATGATGGATAAATAGGTGCAAGTTAGAGGCTCTACAGTAGCTACAAATGGTATGGCCACATTAATGGGACATAGTGGCTGGATTCCCAACCCCACCTGAAAGGGGCTATGGTCAGTTGAGCTATGGAGAGATTTGTTGTAGTTGTGTTGGACATAGGAGAGGTTATCATCCCATGTGTGTGGATGCTTCGATTTTTACATACGCAGAATGTGTACAATCATCATGTTGATGACCTTTGTTTGACCATCAGTTTGGGGGTGGAAAGCCATGGAATTAGCGAGCATGGTATCCAACATCGACCAGAGACTTGACCAAAATTTACTTAGGAATCTGTTGTCCCTACATGAGATAATGGACTATGGGATACCAAAGTGTACCCACACTCATTCAAAGAAGAGCTTAGAAGTGGCTTCTGTTGTGATACTCTTCTTGCAGGCTGCCAGAATAACCGTCGTAGAGAATCTATCGATGACCACAAAAACACAGTCATTGCCATGCTTAGTAGAAGGAAGACTCGACATGTAATCCATGGAGATGGATTCCCAAAGTCAACTAGGAGTAGGTAGAGGAGTGTATAGGCCTTGCTTCTTGATGGTTGGTTTGACAATGGCACAAGCAATGTAGGATCTGATGTACTTCCCAACATCTTGTCGAAGGTTCGGACAATAAAAGTACTTCTACTACACTATCACTATTTTCCTTACTCTGAAATGTCTAGTGATCCAACTGTAGTGCACCTCCCAAATCATCTTGGTATGCTCGCTTGAAGGAACACAAAGGTGTCCCAAGTGGCATACCAGTGCATCCTAGAGGTGAAAATTTGGAACTTTCTTTCCTTCTAAGAGCGTCTGATATGTGTTGTCAAATTCTGGATTGATCTTGTAAAGATGCGACCACCTTGCAGTCTTGTGCCCACAAGAGTTGAGCATAGTGATCAACGCTATGACTGGCGGTCGATTAAGAGAATTTTCAACCTTGTTGGTGTTTCCCTTCTTGTAATTAATGTTCAAATGGAACGGTTGCAGGTATGTGGACCATTTCTGATGGCGATCATTCTGCAACTTCCCCTGTTTCTATATGAACTATAGGGGTTAGTGGTCTATGTGGATGACTGTTTCCTTTCCCAGAATGTGATGCTTCCATTGTCAGCATACCTGCACAATGGAATACATCTCTTTTTCATAGCTAGGATACTTTTAGACTGTGTCTAAAAGTGTCTCACTGTGATATGCCACGAGATGCCCTTCCTGAGTAAGAATTGCACCAATAACATAGTTAAAGGCATCTATCTCGATCTCAAATGGTTGCTGCAGGTCTGGTAATGTGAGAGCTAGTGCAGAGCAGAGGCAATGCTTCAACTCGATAAATGGCTTATGTTGGGATTCATACCAAAAGAACTTTTCTTTCACTCCTCCCTTGGTGACTGGACTCAAAGGCCAAGTGGTATGAGAGAACCAGAACACGAACCTGCAGTAGAAGTTGGCAAGACCCAGAAAGTTATGGAGCTCTGTTAGAGTGGTTGGGGCTAACTAATCCTGAATGACTTGTATTGTGGTTGGGTCAACATGCATACCCTACTCATCAATGATGTGGCCTAGATATTGAACTTGGGTCATACCATTTAAAGTGCATTTCTTCAAATTGGCACACATCTTGTGTTGCCACAGGGTTTGGAGGGTTTGTCTAATATGGTGGAGGTGCTCTTCCCAACTTTAGCTAAAGATCATGATGTCATCCAGATACACCACCATAAATGAGTTAGTGAAGGGTTGCAAGATGTCGCCCATCAGCCTCATCAAAGTTGTGGGGGCATTCGTCAACCCGAAAGGCATGACCAACCATTCAAAAAGGCCCTCCTTGGATTTGAAGTCTTCCACACATCGGAGGGTTCAATCCGTACCTGGTGATAACCAAACTTCATGTCAATATTGCTGGAATATTTGGCCCCCTTGAGCTAGTCTAGAAGTTATCAATCTGTGGGATTAGATACCTATTATGGGCAGTGATCTATTCAATGCCCAATAGTCAATATAGAGTCTCCAGGTCTCATCATTCTTCTGTACCAACACGATCGGGCTCCCATAGGGTGATGAAATTGGACTAATGCGCCCTTTCTACAATAGCTCCTGAATTTGCCTCTTGATTTCATCGTTCTCCAGAACAGAGCATCAATAGATCAATCCACTGAGTAGCGGCGCGCCTGGGGTCAGATCAACAGAGTGCTTGTCCTGATAGTGTATAGGTACCCTATGGGTGAGGTGAAGATGTCCTTGTACTCCTCCACAACCTTATCCATCTACTATTGTCATGCGAAGAAGCCATGTCTGGAGGTCGTGGCCACAATATTATTCTTGCCCTGAGGGAGAATCATAAGGAAAACAAATTTCCCTATCTGGGAAATGATCTTACTGCATTACTTCAAAGTGATTAAAGAAATGATGGTAGGTGGTGCTACATCTAGTATCCTGTACAACTTATTTCCCAAAGTAATAACAATGTGATGCCTAGACTCATACACAACATGTCGCTTCCACAAGTATGGCTGCACTAATAATACATCACAAACTTCAAGAGGAGAAACATCACACAATACCTCTTACGTGAAGGGATTGATGATGTAGAGAAGGAAACACTATTGGTTGACGCAAATATATTGCCCTTGGTGAAGCCACCCGATGGTGTACGACTGTGGGTGTGGTGTGGTCGATATGCTCAACTACTTCACGAACTCTGTTGAAATTAGTTTCTTTTGGCTCCTGTTGTTGAAAATGAATTACAGTGGATAACCCTTCACCCACATTTGTGAGTGGAAGAGTCGCTTCCCCTCCTCTAGATGTTCGGGCTCATCCTTTTAGGTCTTGGTGGTGGCAACGGTGGCACTAGGCTCCGCATCGATAAATTGCTTCCCTTTTTCATTCCCCTTGTTGGCTTTTAACTCAGAGACAGAACATGCATATGATTTGAAAGCCTTCATCGTGGCCACCAGTGACTGCTTGGCTCAACACTCACTTGTGTTGTGAGTGGGGCTCTTATGGAACTCACATCATTTCCCTGTGTCCTTCTTTGTCTTCGTGGTGTTTTTCTTTTCTTGCAGCTTTGACAAGTTGTCCTTGGTCACCTCGCCTTGGCTTTTTCCTTTGTTCTTCGGTTTGGGGGTTCCTTTCCCTTGTTTCAGATTCGCAGATCCAAAGTCTCACTTCTTTTGTTTAAATTTATGCTCAATCTTGACAGCATACTGATAGGTGGTGCCAAGTGAGGAGATGTTAGGAACTCCATCTCATCATGGATGTACTTGTGTAGGCAACCGAGGTACTTGAGTGCTAAACGTTGCTTAGAATCCTTGATACCCAACTTTGTGCGAAGGGTATGGAAAACATTTTTGAACTCCAACACATCTTGGTCCCTTCCCTACCGTAGCATGGTCCACTTTATGTATTTATCTTCATAGCTCCCTATAGGGTAATATTGTTCCTTGATGGCGCCGTAGAAATAATTTCAAGTGGGTGTGGTTGAAAACAATGAGGATTCCCTTTCGTCCTTTTGTTCATAGTAGGTTTCCCACAAGTCCTTGACATGTGGGGTGACTTTGAGGAGTGCAAAAGTAATATTTTCCTGATTGGAAAAGTCATGAATTGAAAAATATCCCTCTAACAAATTTAACCATCTATTTATGATGTTTGCATCTATCTAACCTTAAAATATGGAAATGTCAAATTTAACTTGTACCTTAAAAGGAGTGGCGCTTCTTGAGTGGTTGTTGGATGTTGTGTGGCTTGCGAGTAGTCGCCGAAGGATCTGGGCAAATTTATCTATCATTAAATTCCTTTGTTGCTCGAGGGTTTCCTCGAGAAATATTTTGAAAGTATACACTGCCCCCTCGTCTTTCTTTTCTTCCGACATGGGAGGTCGTCGAGGTTTGTAAGGTCGGTCTTGCAGAGGTTCAACCAGTTCGAGCCCTAACTCCTTACACCTTGACCTTGTTAGGGACATGCAAAGAAAATCAGAGAAAGAGAAGATGCTCTTATACCACTGATCCATACTTATGTAGGAACAAAATAATATACAAATATACACATAAACACAGAGATGTAGCAGAAATAAAACTTTATTTTATCAATATCAAAGAACTAAAATATCTTACATACAAAAATGGAAGTAAACTAGCTCTGGCTATGGTAGCTTATCTTTGAGAAGAGATGTGGCAGCTACATGCCTCTAAACTGTGTTAAAATGAGGCTCAATGGCATATTTATTATTGAGAAATAATTTAAAACCCTAAACATTCAAAAACCTAACCCTAGGAGATGAAGTGCCAAAAATGTAGGCCCCGTTTCGATAAATTGGTACATCAACTTCCCGGGTTTGTAACTTTGGCATGCAACCTTTGTTTGGCTATGATAATACCTCATTTCAAAGATCTCGAAGAAGAGGCCAAAAACGAACACATTAACAAGTTTAATACTTTTCTCATCTTTTTTTTTTTCCGAAAAACATCTTTTTGTCCCCCAAAAATGGCTCCGAAAGTTTAGGACCCAAAAAACTAACAAAAATAGTAAGTTGTGCTACAATTAAGGATAATGAAAGGAAACAACAGTGGGAGTCCAAGTGGAATAGGTGGGTGGCCACCAATATCCAACTGGATCAGTCCTCCCCCCTTAGGAAGCAATGGTTTGCATTGTGTTGAGTGCCTCCATGAGATGGGGAAACTTTTGCTAAACTTGGTCCTTGGTGAGCCGCTTGCCCTGCCGCAGGAGTTGGCCAGATTTGACAACCTGATACAGTTGGATCTTCTGCTAGCAACTGTTCTTGATCTGTGTGTGCATAATCTGATCAGTTGTTGTCTGTTCCATGCAGTCTGGGTTTAATTCTGTTGGTGTGAGTTGTTCTGCAATGTCTGATGTGCCCATAATGGTAGAAAGTATGGTTGAAGGTGGTCCACATTGAATATTGGATGTAGGCCAAGGAATGGTGAACATGAAAGTATTTTCCTCTACAGAAGTGTAAGGTTGATATTAGAGTGGGCGAAGCTTACAGTGGGGCCCAACAAGGCACTCCTTTTGCTAATGTAACCAAACTTTGTCACCCACCTGGAACTTGTGTGGCCCCTGATGTTGATCATAATGTTGCTTGTACTTAGCATTAGCTCTATCCAATATGTCATGGACCTGCTAGCGGATGTGAGGAATGCACTCAATGAAGCTGTTAGCTTTGTTAGCTTCAGACTAGACATGAGCCGAATCTTTCTAAGTAGATGCAAATGGTATGGCCACATCAATGGGACATAGTGGCTGGAACCCCAACCCCACCTGGAAGGGGTTATGGGCAGTTAAGATATGGAGAGATTTGTTGTAGATGTGATGGAAATAGGGGAGGCTATCATCCATGTGTGTGGATGCTTCGAGTTATACATACGTAGAATGTGTATGATCATCTTGTTGTTGACCTCTATTTGGCCATCAGTTTTGGGGTGGAAAGTCGTGGAATTAGTGAGCTTGGTATCCAGCATCGACTAGATACTTGACCAAAATGCACTTAGGAACCTATTGTCCCAATCTGAGATAATGGACTGTGGGATCCCAAAGTGTACCCACACTCATTCAAAGAAGAGCTTAGGAGTGGATTATGCTATGATACTCTTCTTGCAGGTCCTTAGAATGGCCATTTTAGAGAATCTGTTGACAACCACAAAAACACAATCATTCACATGCTTAGTAGAAGGAAGGCCCGACATGTAATCCATGGAGATGGATTTCAAAGGTTGATTAGGAGTAGAAAGAGGAGTGTATAGGCCTTGCTTCTTGATGGTTGGTTTGAAAATGGCACAGGAGGTGCAGGATCTGATGTACTTCCCAACATCCTGTCAAAGGTTCGACCAATAAAAATACTTTTGTAGCACTACCATTTTTGTCTCTACCCTGAAATGTCCAACTACCTGACTATAGTGTGTCTCCCAAATCATCTTGGCACGCTCGCTTGAAGGAACATGGAGGTGTCCCAGGTGGCATAAGAGTGCATCCTAGAAGTGAAAATGTGGAACTTACTTTCCTTCAAAGAGCATCTAGTATGTGTTTCTGAATTTTGGATTGCTCTGGTAAAGATGCAACAACCCCGCAGTCTCGTGCCCATAAGAGTCGAGCACAGTGGTTAATGCCATGACTAATGGTCGACAAAGGAAACTTGCAACATTGTTGGTGCTTTCCTTCTTGCACTTAATGTTCAAACCGAACTGTTGCAGGTATGTGGACCATTTCTGATGGTGATCATTCTGCAACTTTCCCTGTGTTTGTATCAACTGCAGGGGTCGATGGTCTATGTGGATGATTGTTTCCTTTCCCAGAATGTAATGCTTCCATTGTCGGAAACCCTGCACAATGGAATATATCTCTTTGTCATAGATGGGATACTTTCAGACTGTGTCTGAAAGTGGCTCATTTTTATATGCCATGGGATGTCCCTTCTGAGTAAGAACTGCACCAATAGCATAGTCGGAGGCATGTGTTTCAATCTCAAATGGTTTTTGAAGGTTCGATAATGTGAGAACTGGTGCAGAGTAGAGGTGATGCTTCAACTCGACAAATGCCTTTTGTTGGGATTGAAACCAAAATAACTTTTCTTTCACTCCTCCCTTGATGACTCGACTCAAAGGGTAAGTGATATGAGAGAACCCCAACATGAACATGTAGTAGAAATTAGAAAGACCCAGAAAGCTGTAGATCTCTGTTAGAGTGGTTGGCACAGGCCAATCCCGAATGACTTTTATCTTGGCTGGGTTCACATGCACACCCCTCTCATCAATGATGTACCCTTTCTGGTGATAACTGGACTTCAAGTCAACCTTGCTAAAATATTTGGCCCCTTGAGCTGGTCCAAAACGCCATCAATCCATGGGATTGGATACCTATTCTAGATAGTGATCTTGTTCAGTACCCAATAGTCAATACAAAGTCTCCAGGTCTCGTCCTTATTCTGTACCAAAATGATTGGGCTCCCATAGGGCTATGAACTTGGCCTAATGTTCCCTTTCTGCAATAGCTCCCGAATCTACGTCTTTGATTTCATCGTTTTCCATAATAGAGCATCAAAATATCGTTCCATTAGGTAGTGACGCACTTGGGGTCAAATCAATAGAGTGCTTGACCTAACAGTATAGAGGTACCCCTGTGGGTGAGGTGAAGATGTCCTTGTACTTTTCCACAACTTTGTCCATCTGTTGTTGTGTGGAGGAGCCCTGTCTGGAGGCCATGGCCACAATATTCTTTTTTCCCTAAGGGAAAATCATAAGGAAAACAAATTTCTTGGTATGGGAAATGATCTTATTGCATTGCTTCACAGTGATCCAAGAAATGGAAGTAAGCAGTGCTACCTTTAGTATCTTGTACAACTTATTTCCCAAAGTAATAATAACAATGTGATGCCTAGACTCATACACAAAATGTTGCTTCCACAAGAATGGCTAGCCTAATAATACATCACAAACTTTAGGAAGATAAATATAACACAATACCTTAACTATGAAGGGCTTAATACCGTAGGGAGAGTGGCATTGTTGGTTGACGTAGAGATCTTGCCCTTGGGGAAGCCACCCGATGGTGTACGACTACAAGTGTGGTGTGGTCAGTAGGCCCAAATTCTTCATGACCTCTGCTGAAATGAGGTTCTTTTGGCTCCCGCTGTCAACAATGAACTATAACAGAGAACCCTTCACCCGCATATGTGAGTGGAAGAGTTGCTCCCCCTTCTCTAGATCTTCGAGCTCATACTTTTGGATCTTAGTGGTGGCAACGGTGGCACTAGACTCCACATTGATAATTTACTTCCCTTTTGTCATTCCCCTTGTTATTTTTTGACTCAGAGTCAAAACATGGATTTGATTTAGAAGCCTTCTGCTTGGCCACCAGTGACTACTTGGCTCGGCATTCACTTGTGTTGTGAATGGGGCTCTTATGGAACTCACACCATTGCCTTGTATCCTTCTTTGTCTTCATGGTGTTTTTCTTTTCTTGTGGCTTCGGTGGGTTGTTTTGGATCACCTCACCTTGGCTTTGTCCTTTGTTTTGTGGTTTGGGGGTGCCTTTCCCTTGCTTCAGATTCACAGATCCAAAGTCTAGCTTCTTTTGTCTAGATTTCTGCTCGATCTTGACAGCGTATCAATAGGCGGCACTGAGCGAGGAGATGTCTAAGAACTCCATCTCGTCTTGGATGTACTTGTGTAGGAAGTCGTGGTACTTGAGTACCAAATGCCACTCAGAATCCTTGATACCTAGCGTCATGCAAATAGTATGGAAAATATTTATGAACTTCAACACATCTTGGTCCCTTCCTTGTCGCAGCATGCTCCACTTTATGTATTTATCTTCATAGCTCCTGACATGATAATATTGTTCCTTGATGGCATCTCAGAAATAATTCCAAGTGGGTGCGGTTGAAAACAGTGAGGATTCCCTCTCGTCCTTTTGTTCATATTAGGTTTCCCACTAGTCCTTGACACGTGGGGTGGCTTTGAGGAGTGCAAAAGTAATATTTTTCCAATTGGAAAAGTCATGAACTGAAAAATATCCCTCCAACACATTTAACCAGCTATCTATGACATCTACATCTATTTGACCTTCAAATATGGAAATGTCAAAGTTAACTTGTACCTTAAAAGGAGTGGCACCTTCGGAGTGGCTATTGGATGAAGATGCGTCGCCTGTGGGTATTTGTCGAAGGATCTAGGCAAAATTATCCATCATCTCATTCCTTTGTCGCTTGAGGGATTCCTCGAGCAACATTTTGAAAGGATTTCCTGCCCCCTCGTCTTTCTTTTCTTCCGCCATGGGAGGTTTTCAGGGTTTGCGAGGCTGGTCTTGCAAAGGTATAACCAGTTTGAGCCCTAACTCTTTATACCCTAACCTCGTTGGGGACATGCAAAGAAAAAGAGAGAAAGAGCAGACCACTATGATACCACTGATACAGACTTATGCACTGGAATGCAACAAAATATAGATATACACATAAACACAAAGACACAGTAGAAATAAAACTTCATTTCATTAATATCAAAGACCTCAAATATTCTTACATACAAAAATGGAAATAAACTAGCTCAGGCAATGGTAGCTTATCTCTGAGACGAGATGTGGCGGCTACATGCCTCTAAACTGTGGGCCCCGTTTGGGTAAATTGGTACATCAACATCCTGGGGTCGTAACTTTGGCATTCGATCTCTATTTGGCTATCATAATATCTCGTTTCGAAGATTTCGAAGAGGAGGCTAAAAAAAAATCATTAAACCAATAAGGGACTTTTTCGATTTGTCCGTTTTCCCTAAAAGCGTCTTTTATCCCTCAAAATGGCTCTGAAAGTTTATGACCCGAAAAACTGCCAAAAATAGTAAGTTGTGCTCAATTAATGAAACTAAAAAGAAACAACAGTGGGGGTCCAAGTGGAATAGGTGGGTGGCCACCAATATCCACCTGGATCAACTAGGGAGAATCATCTTAGAAATGGATACTAACTTTCTCAATGCATTTTGGACTACACTTTAGGAAAATATGGGCATGAAGTTGAAGAGATCTACAAGTGTCCATCTAACAATAGATGGGAACGCACAAGAATTCAACAAACAATTGGTTAAAATTTAAGGGGTTGTAATTAAAAATATCCAAATACTTGGGATGAAAATATGATCTACATTCAACTCTCTTACAAGAAAGTAGTCCATACTTATACTAGTAAATCCCCCTTCAAAACTTGCTTTGGAAATTTTCCATCTGTGGTTCCTCAAAAAATTTATTTGAACAATTTTGTGTTTCTCCAGTTTTGTCTTGTTAAAGAATTGAGTCAACTTTAACCTTATATTCATTTATTTTATCTTGATTCCTTCATATTAATACTCCTTTGTAGAGCTCGTATTTTTCTTTCATCTTGTTCCCTATGCAAGTAGGTTGTAATTGAATATGAGAAGAGGATTTACCTAATCAAGTCCTGTAATAAGAGGATTTACCTAATCCTTGAGAAGAACAAGGTGTTGGACCTAGTAAAAGGAAATGTAAAGAAGCCTAAAAAAGAAGTCAGTGATGCCGAAAAAGCGAAATACAGGGAATTGGAATTGGTGGCCATGACATTCATGGTAGAAGGGATAAAAGACAATCTTGTCCCATTCATAGCTAACATCAATGATTCTTAGGAGATGATGAAGCCTTTTCGAAGTTGTTTACTATTAAGAATATTGGTCAAGTAGCAAGTTTAAAGAATGAGCTAAGGACTACGAAGATGACTAAAGAAGATATTGTAGAAACCTTCTTTGTGAAGATAGCTAGACTCGGGGATAATCTCTTGGCCATTGACGAGATTGTTACTGACAAAGAACTTGTGATCACTTCTCTATTAGGATTGCCACCCTCTCGGGGTGCATTTGTTGCAGGTCTCAATAGTTAGAAGGTAGCTCCCACCTTTGAAGAATTATGGACTGCATGTAGTCAAGAATAATTAAGGATCTCAATGGTTGGCAATCCTGAAGGAGTATCAAATTCCTATGTTTCTCATCATAAAGGAAAGTGATTGAAGGGACCAAGGAATAAATTTGACATGTCCAAGATACAGTGTTATCAATGTCATAAGAAGGGTCACTAGAAAAGTGACTGTCCCAAGAATCCAAAGAACAAGAAGAGAGGAAAGGATCAAGCCAACATCATTGTAGAAGGAGACTCAAAGAAAGTCAAGCATGAGGAACCTAACATTAGGGACTTACACTATTAAGTCATTTGCTTATAGCTTTATATATCTTTTTTATATGTTTTATAATTGATAGGTTTTTAACATATTTTGGGAAAGACATTTTTATATTGTTTTTATAAGTTTGTTGGTATCCCTCAAGATTTCGAGGGAGCCCCCAAACACCTACCAAAGATAAGTATCTCATGTATTTTCAGTTTTGGGTTCATGTACTCATTCAGTCTTGATTATATTAAATACAATTACCTTTCTCCCTCTATTGTCTTGATTAGGGAAACATCTGCAAGAAGGAGGATCTCTCAAGACAAGGTTAGTCAAGAAACAAAGGTATGCTTTAAATGTAATGATTTAAAGGATTATTCATTTGATAATCTATTACTAACTTTGTGAAGATTGGTTGTATTGAAACTTAGTGATTCTTGATTGGGTGAGTCATCTCTTGATAAATCTACCCACCCCACTCATATTTTTGATTCACTATGTAGAACCCTAGATAGGTTTTGGAAAACCCTAACTAGAGGGTATGCTAATGTGAATGTATGAAACCCTAAACTACATAGGGATATTGTGAAACTATACTTGAAGTTTTATTGATGATGTCATGTTTGGGATTTTAGTATGATCAGGAAAATCTAACTTGTTAGGGTGGAATGATAAGGTCTAAAATCTTGAATCTTTGAAGTTTTGGTTATGATTGAGTTTGCTATGTTTCTACATTGGAACCCTAGCTCATTAGGGATTGGTGAAATCTGTGAACAAGACCCTTGTATTGACTTAAAAATGATTTCCTTAGTATGTGTGCGTTTGTCTGAACAAACCCTAGTGTAATCAAGATGGTTGTGTGTCTAACTCTTATTGATATTTGTGAAGTTGGGTTTGACTAACACATGTTATCAAATGTATTTGCATGATGATAAAATATAGACATGTATAGATGTGTCCTCTTGGTTGAATCCCTAGTATGGTCTAGGTCAGATGTATTAATATTGTTGGACATGTGATATTCTTATTATGAATTACTAGATATGTGTGTTGACCAAGTCATTGATGGTCATAGGTTTCAGGATTTTATGGAAGTCCCTGTCTGAGATTCTAGGATGATGATATTTGGAAACCTGAGGTTTTGAAGCTAGACCATAGTGAATTTAAAATTGTCTAGTATGTGTGATATAATAATATGAAATTTATTTAAATGATTGTTGGAAAATGAAAATCTAGGTTTTTGTAGTTAAATCCTAGTAGCAACATTGTCTAATGTGTGTAATATAACAATATGAGATCTATGTATTTAATGATTGTTGAGATTGTGAAAATAGAATTCTAAGGTTTTTGGAGTTGAACCTTAGTCAAAGGAAAATCTATGAAATATGATGATTTAAGATTTGTGTAAGATTGTTGAGTTTGTAAAATTGGAATTCTAGGGTTTTTGGAGTTAAACCTTAGTTGAAGTAGAAATCTCTGATGAATGTTGACAGTATGATAATTTGTGATTTGTGAAATGTGACTCTTGGATGGTTTCGATGATTGATGATTAATAAGAAACCTAGGGTTTGCATCTAACCCTAGAGGTAGCTAGTCATGTTAGTGACCAGTTTATGGTTGATTGAAAATTTAGGGGTTGGAACTAACCTTAGTGGAAGCTGATCAGATTGATGACTAAGTTGTGATTGACTTTGATTGATTTTTTTGTATGAAATCTAGGATTTGTATGAATCCCTAGTGAGAAGTCTAACGTATGTATTTTGGAAGGGTGTTAGATTATTTGTAGATCTATAATTGTTTTTAAGTGTTTCTAGGGCTTTCTATATGTTAAAGGAAGGTATGTAATACCTTTGGAAGAAACATTGAAACCCTAGATGGAATAAGAAGCGTTTGGAAGTAGTCTAGGGTGTGTGACAAAATATCCCTAGCAAGATGTTGAATAATATATGTCTCTTGTTTGAAATTTAGCTTGGGTATCTAATATGTATAAACATGAAATTATTCTGTGATTTTGATATGGATAACATCATGCTTCTATAGATTTGGTTGTAATTTCTATTTACGTTGTGCAGGTACACAAACTTCAACTTGGTGAAGATACTTGTTGATGTGATAAATGTGATGAGGTTGATGATAACTTTAATGAAATGGTTGGAAGCCACAAAATATTCTTTGATTTTGAAAAAAAAGAAGTTGATATCCCAGAGGAAGCATGAATATAAGAGATCTTCCTAAGATTAAGAGGGAGTCTAGATATAGAGGTGTTTCCTGGTTGAGAAGGAGGGCATAGCTTGGTATTAATTGAAGAATGAACTTAGAAGGGTATGTTGTTGCATGAGAAGTAGGAAGGAAAACATATGATTGAGGAATCTTCTTTTGATAGTCCTACTATGGAAAGTTGAGAAAAAACATCAAGTTGTTTGTAAGACCCCAAAGGTTTGTATTTGATTATGTACATGTGAAAGTATATTTTCGATAGGGGTTGTGTTTGTACAGGTGAATCTCTTGAAGTTTTTGATAGCATGTTGGTTACCAATCAGGTTAATCAAGAGATATTGGCCATTATTGATTTGCTGGATCAACGGGTGTTGACGCTTTGTGAGTGAAGCATTTCCTAGGAAGAAATTTGGCTGACACTTTGTGTTGATGTTTGAGTCTTGAAGTTGGAAAGGTGGTGTTGGTTATTGAGCTCTATTTTGGATACACACCTAGATTTTTGGTTTGATGGTTTGCAAGTAAGCCTGATGGTACCTAGAGGGGCTGAAATATCGAGTCCATCTTAGTCCCACCTGGACAGATTGCCTTGTTTAGGAATATAGTCCATGGAATACCGGTGCCTAAACTATTGAGTGACTGTTTGGATAGATTTCCTTGTCAAGAATCTAGTCCATGGCATTACGGTGCCTAAATTTCTTCATGGTTCATATAGTTTGATATCTTCCATTGTATATGTACATTATGAATACCTCCCTAATTAAGAGGGAGTGTTGGAAAATGCAACTATGTTCAATCTTCAATAATGTAATTCATTCATTATGCAATGTACTTTCCAAAAGAATAAAGAAAAGAATTTGTATTTATTATTGTGACTTATTAAAGCATGGGTTTATGCTTGAGTCACCATGTTTTAGGTAAAAGTACCCATTGAGGACTTCTAGGATTTATTCTGAGTCTATAGAGTTATTGTACATCTAAATAGACCCTTCTTGTGCTTTTGAATCATGTAAAAAGGTTAAGTATTGAGTCAAATATGAATTATGTAACCTCCACACCATGTTGGCTTAGAAGAAGATCAAGTATAGATAAGGAACCTATTTGACCCCACAAGAAGCCTATAAAAGGAAGCACATCGAATTCATTTGGAGCATCATTCTCTCATCAAGTTCGAATTATCTTGTAGTTGGGAAGAAGTAAAAAAATCTCTTGTTGTTCAGCAGGAGTGTGAATTTCTCTTGTAGTTGGGAATCAATGCAAAGTCTATTGCTAGGAAGATAAAGTGATTGTGAGTTTGGGGACGTCTAAGGAGACAAGGAAAATCAAAATTTTGGTGTATCTCTCTATTTTTTGTGTCTTAGATTGGTAGGTCGAAGTCTTCCAAGTTTCACTATTGCCAAAACCTGCTAGTTGTCATAAGTTACTGCCTAGTCGAAGTTGTTGGGAAGAGGTCAAAATTCTGGGAGGATAACTTGGTGTGGAGGGAAGGTCTGGTCTTGGTCTTGGGTGAAGAGTCTCAAATAATACTGTTGAAAGGAAGAATTATCTTTACTGGGTTTTCCCCTCGAGGGGGGTTTTTCCCTGGCATGTGCCTATATTTGGTGTCTATTCGGGGTTTTGCCCTGGCATGTGCCTACATTTGGTGTTTGTTGTTTTATGTGTTGTTGCTTTTAGTACTTGCTTCATGAAATAAAGAAAGAAGATACAAAGAATCATACTAATAATAAAAATCACAAGTAATTATATAGAACAAGAAAATATTTACTACCTTTCTAATTTTCTAACACTAGATACCAAACTTACTAAGTCCACAACTTTCCACCCCCAAACTGATGGCCAAACAAAGGTCATCAACAGGATGATCATACACATTCTGCGCATGTACAACTCAAAGCATCCACGTACATGGGATGAAATCCTCCCCTATGTTCAACATAGCTACAACAAAGCTCTCCATATCTTGGCATGCCACATCCCCTTTGAGGTAGGGCTCAGATTGCTATCGTTATGTCCCACTGATGTGGCCATACCATTTCTAGCCACTCAGGAAGATTCAGCTTACATCCAGTACAAAGCCGACAGGGCTAACAACTTCATTGAGCACATTCAACACATCCACTAGAAGGTCCATGATATATTGGATATATCCAATGCTAAGTACAAGCAGCGTCGTGATCAACATCAGTTGCCACACCAGTTCTAGGTGGGCGACAAAGTTTTGCTACATTTACAGAAGGAGCGCCTCACTAGACCCCACCGTAAGATTCACCTGTTGGCCCAAGGATGTAGGGGACAATTCCTTCGAACTTAGCATCCCACCTTTCCTTGGTTTGCACCTAGTGTTCAATGTAGACCGCTTGCAGCCATATTTTCCACCATTCTTGGACACATTCGACATTGCAGAACAACTCACACCAACAAAGCTAAACCTAGACTGCATGGAACATGAAACAACTGATCAGATCATGGACATGTAGATCAATAACACTCGCCAATAGAGGATCCAACTATATCGAGTTGTCAAAGCATGCCAACTCCTTCACCAGGGCAAGTGGTTGACCAGGGACTAGGTTTAACATAAATTTCCTCACCTCATGGAGGCTCTACACGCAATGGGGACCAGTGCTTCCTAAGGAGGGAGAATTGATCTAGGTGGACATTGGTTTCCACCTGCATATTTCACCTATACCTCCAGTTAGTTTCATATGTTTCCTTGTTTATTGCAACATTTACTATTTTTAGTATTATTTCGAGTCCTCAACTTTCAGAGTAGTTTTGACCCCTAAATGGTGTTTTTTTTAAGTCCGCAATAGGCCCATAGCCAAAAGAACAAGCTTGGATTTCTACAAATCCTATAGTACCTAGAGAGATCTTTACAACAAGGTATCGTACATGCCAAACAAAGATAATATGACCAAGTTACGACCTTGAGAAGTTGGCTACCCAGCTAACCCGAACGAGGCTTAGAAACTCTTAACGTTCCATCTCCTGAGGTTATGGTTTTGGTTGTTTAGGGTTTTACCTTTTTTTTCAATAATAAATAGGCCCTTGAGCCTCATTGTTACGTAGTTTAGAGGCATGTATCCGCTACATCTCTTCTTAGATATAAGCTACCATTTCCCTAGCTAGTTTTATTTCCATTATGTTTGTAAGCATATTTTAGTATTTGATATTAATGAAATGATGTGTTATATCTGTCGCATCTCTATATTTGTGGTTATATCTGTAATTTGTTGTATTCTTGTTTAAGTTCAGATCACTACTCCTCTTGGGGTCTTCTTTATTTCCTTCTGGTGTGGACACTTCGTGGCATAGTGCCCTAATTCACGACAATGGAAGCATTTAATTTTTGACAAATATTTCTTCTTTCCCCCTTGAATGGATTCTAGTTTGGATTGGGATTTCTTCCCATTTCCCTTCTTTTCCTTTCTAGCCAATGCAAATTTTTCTTCATCCTCACCCTTGGATGAAGTCCCATCTCTGGTATTCCGCCTTATTTCCTCATGTACCAAATCAGAGCATAAGCACTCCCAACTCGGTAGTTTCTCTCTCCCATTCACCGAATCTTGATAGCTATTCTAGCTCTTGGTAAGGCCCATACGAGCTAGGGTTACCAAGTCTTCTTCAGGGACATTAACACTGACCCCACCAAGTTCATCACGACATTGTGTAAACTTTCTCAGATACTACAGAATTGTGCCATTCTTCTACATCTTGATACTTCAAATTTTATCCTTGAGTTCCAACTTCCTATGGACACTATTATTCTCGAACAATTCTGTCAGTGCTTTCCACATTGCGAACAAAGTTTCTTTTCCATGGAGATTTGAAACAATATGATCACGTACTCCCTCCAAGATTATTCTCCTCACCTTGGCTACATCTTTCTTCCACTAAGCAAGGTTCTAGACATCAGATGCTTGTGGTTTTGCAACATCTGATTTTAATGTATTCTAGCAACCCATTGTCATCCAATATTGCCTCCATGCAGTCCTTCCATGCAATAAAATTAGAGGTTCCTTCCAAGGCATACTCTAGCCTTAGTCCATTGAAGGCCATCTTCTTAGTTCTGAAGAAATCCTGCTACATTGTTATTCAAATTCGAACCTTTGATAAACAACTTCAAATTTCCTACTCTAATGCGAATCCATCTCTAGTACCTTGTAGAAATTAGGCTATAGGTTTGAAACTTCTCGTGAAGTTTTAATTAAAAACACAAGACACAAACCTATAGTACTACTTTGTAAACATCAATTCACAATTTAGAACAAAAATATCAGAAATGCAAGAAGAAATAACACACATGCAACAATTATTTTTATCTGGGGAAAGTAATATGCTAAAAACCCCAATGCCTGCTTGAATTAATCAAACAAATAGAGATGTATTACAATATATTTTCTCAACTGATATCACCCTGCAAGTGCACAAACTATCTCTCTGCTCACTAAAGGCTTCTGACCTAGACTTTGTCAAATTTTGCCTCGACTTGAGCTCCTATTTCCTTGCATTGTTCCTCGAGGAATTATCCCCTATTATTTAGGAAATTCCTCTAATCGAATTGTGCAATTCCTTAGGTTGATCATCTGATTGCATGCAACATATGTACACTCAAGACTAGTCTACGATTGATGTTACGCTGCCTTGGAATCTCCACCTCAACTGAGTAACTTGAATTCTCTGCATGCACTAGCTATTTTGGGCTAATTGATTAGTTAACTGGATGATCATTGAGTTTGATTGAATTCACACCTCAACTGGGTAACTCAAATTCTCTGCATGCATTAGTTATTTTGGGCTATTTGATGAGTTAACTGGATGATCACTGAGTTTGACCGAATTCACAGTGCTAATTCCTTCACTTTTTCCACTCTAAAAGCATCCAGGTGGATGACAAACAATATAATGATCCAATCTAGATCAAATAGTTATGTCATTTGTTCTCTTTTAATTAAATTGATTAATTTAAAAAAAATCACATATGAACAAGTTTCATATGAAGTGAATTATATTTTTTCTAGCATGTGATATTGACAAACCATGGTATTGTCCAATGTTATTATAACACAACTTATGTACAAATTAAAAATCTCCATGGTAAAGTGGAGATTAATATTTTGATGTTTATTATAGGTTGATACAACCATTTAATTTATATAGTTATGCTAAATTTTATTTTATTTAAATTGTATTAAAACATTTATAAATTTATTCAATAAAACCTACATGTATGAAAGAAAATTACTTAATAATTTTTATATATTTTCATGGATTCCAACCTCCTCTAGTGAGTTAAGTTAAAAGGCACCAAAGAGCCACTTAATTTTGAGTACATGTTTTACTCCAAAAAATATTTCAGCTTAAAAACATTTTCTCAATAGAATATAAGAAACATGCTCATTATAATATTAGAAAAAAAATTAAACGGTACTTTCCAAGATATTTAAAAATACCATCTTATTCTGCCAACTAACCATATTAGATGGTTCAAAACGCATGGACAAATTAATTTTGATGTGATCGTCTCTTAAAAATTTCTTAATAATCAAGAGATAGATCACAATAGAATTATTATTAATATAAAATTTAATCAAATACTAAATAATATTAACAATAATTAATTCATCTATTTTACTCTAAATTCATAACTATATTCTATGAATTTAGGCAATTCATAGTAAGTCAAGAAAATGTTCTCGTAAGATCATATTCATAAATCTTTGGTTGATGCATTTCTGACCATGACACAAATTTATGAATGTGAATAGGACATCCAATTTTTTTAGTTCAATTATTAATAATTATTAGGTGGATGGTATAGATTTAACCTCTACTGAATATTCTTCAATATTTTTAATTGCGCCAAGAGACACTCTACAACCCAATATAGGGGAGATAGTGTAATGTAAGAAAGTTTATTAACATTTTTACCTGTCGGCTCAATATGTTGAATTTACATAATATGGTCAATTTATAAGACATAAGGATTTGTAAACATTTATTTACATGTAGGCTTAATTAAATTAAAAAAAAAAAAATGATAAAATGTTTAAAGTAATGTAGAGTCCAACACTGGAAGAGAAAGCAATCAAAATAATAAATTTTAATTTATTATATTGTAGTGATTTTATTAATAAAATTCTGAACAATTTTTTTGATAAAATAAAATTGTAATATAGATGTCAAATTAAAATATATAGTTAGTAGCTATAAGTTAAGATTCATTTTACCTTATAAATTAAAATAAATACTTACCATAAATTTGTAATATAACAATATTTTGTTATCGTGGATATTCACCCCCACTTTATGATAGATATTATTAACTTGTAAATAGGCTTTGTTACAGTACCATGACTCATCAATCAAAAGCCATCTCTCATTTCACAATAGAAATATTTTTATAAATATTTTATTTGAATTTAATTTTATAACAATTTTTTAATCAAATCTAAAAGCAAAAAGAATACAATTACTTTTGAGATATATCTAAACCTTCGATCACATTAAAATATATAAGATATAAATGGTAGTTATAGATTAATTTTCATTTTACCATATAAATTAAAATACTAATTTTGTAGCCATATTTAAATTTCATTAATAAATAAGAATTAAACATGGATATTTACCCCAACTTTACCATGAATATTATTATTTTGTAAATAGACTTTGTTATAATATCACTGGCCAATATTATGAGTCATCATTACCACATGCCTTAAAATCACCTCATTTCATAATGGAATATTATATATTAATATATATAGAGAGAGAGAGAGAGAGAGAGAGAGAGAGAGAGAGAGAGATGCAAAGACTCCGTCAAGTAGCATAAAAATAAAAATAAAATTTTTAAAACTAATAAAATAAATAATGATTAATTATTAATAATTAAACGAGTCTATATTCATCTTAGCTTTTGGATATTCTTCAAGTTTTGCACTCAAAAAAGAAGTTTGCACCTCCAGAGGTTTGATCCCTCTTGGAGTTTGATAGATCTGGAGTTAAGATGGATCTAGACTAGTAAGTATTCACAAATTAAAGAGTGAAATTTATCTCCAAAGTAGTTATGCACGTTTCCCTTTTTAATTAAATTGATTAATTAAAAAGTTGGCATATGAACAAATATTATATAAAATAAGTTATTGGTTTTTGAGCATGTGGTATTGATAAGCCATGGTATTATAACAAAGCCTATTTTTAAATTAAGAATAAATTTACCCATCATAAAGTGGGTCAAAAACCATGACAAACAATAATTCTTTTATTATTATTATTATTACTACTACGTTGAGAGACTCTCCACAATCCATTATGGGGTAGGTCTCATGTAAACATGTAAACGTAAATGTCAAAGTAAACATTTAACATGTAATGTCTAAACTTTAACATTTTTAATCTAATGTCAGTTCCATTTAAAAACCAATCTAATTATTATTATGTATAAACACAATATAAATTTAAAATATAAAGAGGTTTATGAACACTCAAAAATATGTATGGTAAATAAATAAAACCTATTTTTATAGGTACTCCAGAGATATGGTAAATACATAAAAATATAAATAAACTAAAAGTGTAGTAAATAAACAAAACCTCTTTTATATTTATTCCATAAACCTCTTTATATTTGCTAAATCCAGTTTAATACCATATTTATAAGAAGTATGGTAAATAAATAAAAATATAAATAAACTAATGGTATGATAAATAAATAATCCAGTTTATATTTACCAACACTCAAAAAATAAGTTATATTTAGGTAAATATAAAATTATTATTACTACCATGCAAAAAATATTAACCCCAATATTAATATTAATAAAAATAAAGATTACCCCTAGTATTAAGAACCAATGGTATTCATCCATGGTATTCATGTGTAATGTAGCATATTTAAAAGGGAAAATTAAATCAACATAGATCCATTTTTACTCTTGATCTACTAAGCACAGAGAGATCAAATATCTTGATATGCAAACCAACATAAAGTAAAAAAAAAATATGAATCCTCTCAGCAGTTGTAGATCTGGAGCAAAGATAAATCTAACCTGGTTATTATTATTATCTAAGATGGATTTATGGTGTGAGTGTTCACGGTGTTTTGGAAGATATGGATCTAAGATGGTTATTATTATTATTTAAGATGGATCTCTGGGTGTTCATTATGTTCCGAATGATATACGAAAAAATTATGGATCTGCTGTTTCCTCTGTTTCGGAGAGTCCATCTGCTCACCATGCAAAGCCCCTACTTTAAAGTTTGACTTTGATTATTTATTTATTTATTTTAAAAACTAGGTGTTTAATATAGTGGTCACGTATTAATATTTTTTTTAATAAATTAATAAGCTAATATCACA
>APFE030269885.1:0-18540 GCA_000404065.3 Pinus taeda
AACATACTTGTGTATTGGCAGGGTGGTTACGAGGTCCCTAGAAGTGGAGTAAACATATTGTAATTTGGGTAATTTTCTAATTGCAAACAGGAACATACTTGTGTATTGACAGGGTGGTTATGAGGTCCCTAGAAGTGATGAATTTGAATTTTTCTTGGTTTTATATATAGTATTAGGTTTTTTCTCATGCTTTCTGTGAATGGCACGGGTGAATTTTATCTACACCCACTAGATTATCGATATGTAATTGCGGTAATTTTGATTTCAAAAGATATTTTAAAGAAATGCAATGATTTCATTTGTGTATTCAATAAAAACAAGATTTTATAATTGAGTAAAATATTCGCCATGCCTGGTGAGAGATTCGCCAAAAAATTATATATACATATCATATTATTGATAAAATCGCTCCATATTTCCTATATACCATGGAGATTCGCCCATTTATTATACATGTAAATTTAGGGGGGTTCTTAAAATTTTCCCTGAATTCCTTATAGGAAATAATGATAAGAATTCATATATATCTAAAACAAAAGTGGATTCATATTGTGATGACTTGATAGAATAAGAAGTTGAAGATCATCAACATTTCTCTAAAGATTTAAATAATTAGAATGTACCATAATTATCATGATCAACCATGATAACAAAAACTCGACCTCAGACCTTAAACTTAAAAGGGCACCTCAATAAGAGAAATATAACAGTCCTAATAGATACATGAAGCACTAAAAGTTTTATTGACACAAATATTGAACCTTTTTATATGTCAAATGCCCAATATGAAATTTATGGTAGCAGATCCATAAGAACTTGTAGGCATAGAAAATTTCATTATGTCAAATTACAAATTCAATGCTACAAATTAGATTCCCATTTTTACAATGTAGCTCTTGGAGGAGTGGATGTAGTCCTAGGTGTCCAATGGATACAAACATTAGGCATTTCCTATGCCAATGATCAAAAACAATTTACTTTGATGGAAAGGAGAAAATATAAGTTGCATGGGTTTCAACCGCATCAAAATCAAGTCATATCTTCCCATCTTATGGTCAAGTTAATCCAAAATGGGCACCGAGATACATATTATAATGTCATCAAATTGAAATATCAGCCTTGGGACTAGTTACTGTCAATCCTACAAAGATTCAAGAATTAATTTAAAACACAAAAAACTATTCAAATATTTTCCCTTGGAGATGCCTCCTGAAAGAGATATTGAGCACATCATCGAAGTTAAAGAATGATACAACACTATCAACATTAAACCATATCAATATTCAAATCGTCAAAAAACATAAATCGATAGAATAGTGCAAGGTCTTCTCAAATGCAGAGTTATCACGAAACATAGAATCTCTTATATAGCTCATGTAGTCATTGTTCAAAACAAGGATTTATCTTTCAAGCTATGTATATATTACAAATGATTGAATAAGAGAAAATAAAAAATAGGCTTCTTATTCCTTTCATAGATGAAATGTTGGATGAAATTCTTGGAGCTAAGTATTTTTCCAAAATATATTTGAGATTAGGTTACTACCAAAATAGAGTAATATTACAAGATTTTGCAAAAATCACTTTTTGAAATCCTGAAGGGTAGTATGAATTCAAACTTATTCCCTTTGGATTAGTCAACACTCCAACCACCTCATAGGTATCCATGAATGAAGTGGTTCGACCCCACATAAAGAAATTTGTTCAAGTCTTCTTTGACAACATTCTTATATATAGTAGAACATGAGATATGTATCTAAAGCACTTGAAGGAAGCTCTCCCTTTTCTTTTAATAGGAACAAATTTTATGCAAATATGTCAAAATTTACCTTCTAGAAAGAAGAAATCGATTATTTAAGATATGTGATATCGAAAGAAGGTGTGAAGGTATATCCCAACAAAATTAAGGTGATCACACAATTTCCTAGGCCAACTAACACTTCCAAGTTAAGAGTATTTTTAGGTTTAGCAAGAAATTATGAAAGGTTTCTTCAACATTATGCTCACATAACTACCCCCCTAATAATTTTTTTGAAAAGGAACTAGTTTCAATGGAAAGATAAAGTAGAGTGATGTTTTGAAATATTAAAGGAGATGATCTCCACTACCCCTATTCTAGCAAGTCCATATTTTTCAAAACATTTGTAATCAAGTGTGATGCTTTAGGTTTTAGAATAAGAGCAGTATGATGCAAGATGGCCACACAATAGAAGTTGAAAGCAAGAATATCAAAAGGAATATCTATAATCTACATATCAAAAAGAAATTATAGTCATTATTCATGCTCTAGCCAGATGGGGACAATATCTTTTGGGAAGCAAGTTCCTCACGTGAATAGATCATAATAATCTTCAACACATTCTCCAACAAAAAGACATTTTTTATGGAGAATAAAAAATGGGTCGAAATAATTTTCACTTTTGATAAGGAGATAATACAAAAAAAGGAAAAAATGACATAGTAACATATGCTTTCTCATGAAAATATGAAGAGTCACCCTCTCTTGCTATTTTACTTGTAATTCCTTAATAGATCAATAAAATTCAAATCAAATATGCAAATAATCGAGAAAGATTCACCATAATCCATCATCCTATTCAAAACTCCAAATTCAAATTGAAAAATGACATCCTTTGGTATAAAGAAAGAATTTACTTAACCCCAACTTCAAGACTTAAATATAAGGTTCTCAAGGAATCTTATGATTCACTAGCAACAAGACATCTCGGTTTCTTTAAAATCCATTATAATGCATGCTAGTCATTTTTTTGGAAGGGGCTCAGTAACAATATTTGAAATTTTGTAGTACAGTGTGACCAATGCCAAATAAATAAAAACGAAAAGATTATGACTTTTGAATTGGTCAACCTCCTACATATTCCAAATCAAAGGTGGGAAGAAATATCAATGGAGTTTATTAAAGGGCTAATCATGTTAGATGGAAAAGAAAAAATCCACATAGTAGGACTCACAAAGTATGTGCACTTCATTGCAGTAAAAAAATCTAACTTCACAAAACAAATCACTGCAATGTTTTGCAAAAAGTCTACAAATTGCATACATTTCTAAAAATCATTGTTAGTGATATAGATGCCAAATTCAAGGAGTACATTTGGAAGGAGTTTTTTTAGAAAATTAGAGTGCACCTCAAAATGCGCTTGACTTATCATCCTCACACAAGTTGTTAATAAGAAATTTTCAATAAAATTTCGAAGCTTACCTTTCTTGTTATGTAAGAAACAAACAAAATAGGTGGTTTCAATGGTTACACCTTATTGAATGGTGGTATGACTCTACTTATCATATTGTTGGAAGCTTTGCAATACTGGTAGGTGGGGGTGAATACATATTGTGCACTAAGGATCAATTTAAACATCTTTTTCCTTTCCTTTCACATTAACTGATTATAGAATGATAACATCATAATACAACAATAGATCTAAGCACACATCATAAGCATATAAACATGAGCAACATTATATATGAATTGATAAACCATGAATAAAAACACATCAAAGCATTAGCAAATAAATAATCATCACATGAGAACATAGTATGTAAGGTGGAAACACATCCGAGAGAAAAACCACCATCTACTTCTACTTCACTCTTCTTATTATTATCGAAAATATTATCTTACAACATTATCACTGGCCGACACCAATGTGCAAGCTACAACTTTTGATCATGTGAGCAACTACTCACTCGAGGCCACTACGTGATGGAAGCCACCACTTCCTGAAATTTGTAGGGCTTCATCTATTGGAAGCCACTACTCCCTCAACTATGCATGCCACTACCCGCTGCAACCACCCCCTGCTAGATGCCCGAACACCGAATAGTTTTCCAACAACCACTAGAGACAAGCCATTGCTTCCAATTTCTCAAGCCACAACCAAAAGAATGCCACTACACATTGAATCAATAAGCCCTGACTTGTTAGTGAGCCACCACTAACCCAGTAAGGTTCCCAACCTTTAAACTCTTACGGACCCCATTTCATAATGTCTAGTATTGGATCTACCTGCATCGACATAAACAACCACGAACCTCGTTTCATTACATTTTTACACTAGACACACTATGACTCTATGCTCAATATAACTGAATACAATCACCACTCTCACAATTAATGTGTGCTCAACACAGCCATATTCGCACTCTCACTATACAATATACAGCTGCAAACTCGCATAACCAATACAAAACAACTCAATTTAATTATTTAATTATTAAATATTATCAATTTTAAAATTTTAAATTTAAATATTATTCTAGTTTTAAAAATTATCAAGTAATAACATACTAAAAAAATTATCAATATTCATTAAGCCCAGAAGCTGTTCTATAGGCTAGTATGATGTTAAACTCTATTATGCCCATCATCAAAGTTGGAAATTATGTTCATATCCTCCAAAATAAAAACAAAAAATAATTAAATAAATAAATATTACAAAATATTTAAATAATGTTAGTTCATAAAAACATTTACACCTAAAAACATTAGATCCTTCTAATTCATATTAAATCCGTATTTAATATAAATCTATTTAATTATATAAATTCAATTCTCAATAAATAAATATAAATAAATAAATAATAATTAAGCAATTAGGAGTTATATAAAACTAATAAAAACCCATTAATCACTATTCCACCGGGCTAGACTTTGCATTCATATTAAAATAAACAGGATTTTCAAAAAAAATATAAACTATTATGATGTATGAATTAAATATTTTTTATATATTATTTTAAATTTAATTAAAGTTTTTATTTTTCCGCGTAAAGTAATAAAAAGAAAATATATACTGTTGCAGGAACAATGAGGTATCACCTTTAGTGATGTTTCTGCAACAATGAGGTATCACCTTTAGTGATGTTTCCTTTGCGTTAAGGAAAACAAAAATTCTTTAACAATGAGGAAAACTAAAGTTGTTTTTATAATTACAATTTATAAATTATTTTAATACACGAAACTGACATATAAAGCTCCAAAGTATTGGTCTGAATTGAGTTGTATAGATGTCGATATTTAGCATGGAAAGTATTCAGTTGCTACTTTCATGGCAACATGAAGTTTCTATATTCCCTATGGATAGTTTTATACGGGTAATTTGTGGGTAAATTGACCATCTTACATCATTTATTTTTTAAAGATTATATTTTATTTTTATTTTATTTAAGGTGGAAGTATTTCCTTTGCATCATTTTATATGGGTAAATTGATAATTTTATATCATTTATTTTTTAAACATTATGTTTTAATTTTATTCTAGTTAAGTAGAAGTAGTGGTATGAATTCATGATATAGAACTAATATAAGGTTATCGGTTAGATTTGACATGATATTTTGTAATTGGCCAAGTGGAGCAGGAAAAACAGAAACAACAAAATTCTTATGTGTTACCTGAGCTACATCTTTCTGCATTGTAGATGGCCTGGAAATTTCCCTGCCGTTGCATGAAAACCTCGGGGAGTCCTTTACAAAGAGCAACAGATCAAAGCGCAACAGATCAACGGAGCATGGCAGACTCCCACGCAGGTCGGCTCTTATGAAGAAGCGATCACCGCCCCTATGCTCGACAGCACATATCCAGCTGCCAACTTCAACGATGGGCACCTCAACATGCATGCACACTTGCGAAACTTATAAAGTTCACTGATATCTCACGTCAACATTTAATGTTAGCGAATTAATGCTAATGCAATGCTAGCATTAGTTCCCATGTTCAAAAAATTGATTGAATCCATATCTTAAATCAAGATTTATCCTAAGTTTGGCAAGACCCTGGCCTCGATATGAGGCCAAATAAGATGGTGAAAATTCTTAGTGGTCCAAATAGTTGTAGAGATTTCGTATTGGTTTAAAAAAAGTGATTTATGAAATATAAAGTTGAAACTTAGATTAATGAATATGGTTTTTTATGGATTCGCGTGTAGAACTAATAGTAACCGGCCAAAACCGATTACTATAGTCCCTGCCAGGCCCGGAGGGCAGGGACTAAAAAAGAACCTGCTCCATCTCCAATGCTTATTTTGCAATTCCACACAATAAATTTTGAAGTATGAGATGGAAGAAAGAACTAGTGCCTAAGGGTTATAAATCGATATTCCTAGTGTATAGACTATTGTTTCTAAAATGGGTCATTGGGCATGCTGCAAAAAGCCATAACATCTAAAATTTTATAGACTAAAAACTAAATAAAAAAATAAAATAAAAGCTTAAAAATACTATCCAAAATCCACCTACAATCATCCAAATTTATTTTCCAAGTGAAAAAGTTGAGACTTATTACAATTTCATTTAATACGACTTTTTTTTTCAAAATGAAAAGCTAAAGGCTAATTGAGGTTGCATTTAATGTTTTTTTAATAAACATTGACATGTTTGGTTGTGTGAATAGAAATTGTGATTGTTCTAGTACATTGGGAATTGTGACTTTATAAGGACATATTATACTAGTCATTTTAAACTTAATTTTGATTTGGTATATTTTTTATTGTTTTTTTAGTCTTTACATACACATTCATCATGAAATCTAGATTTTACTAACCAATTCAATTACACAATTATTAGATTTACAAATTGATTTGTTACTTGAAAATATATAAAAGAAAAACATTTTATTTTACCATTTATATAAATTTTAACAAATTAATAATGTTACATTAAATGGAATTTCACAATAATTTTATATTATATTTATATTCAAAACAAAATATTATTTTAATTGTTTTTGATATGGCATAACAAAAATTAACAATAATATTTTAATAATTGACAAAAATAATAATTCAAAAAATAATTTAAAAACAAAAATTATAAGAATTTATTTAATAGGTGGAATGTGTACATCAAACTTATACAAACACACAACTATTCATTAATAAAAGAATCTACAAGAATCTACTTTTGCAGGTAGAGCAATCACCATCAACACACATTTATATATATTTTTACACCACATATATATATATATATATATTATATATATATATATATTATATATATATATAATTACTTAATAGGTAAAATGAATACATCAAATTCATACAACAGACCTATCTAATCATAAATAAAAGAAAGTACGTACTTTTGCAGCAATCACCAATATATATTATATATATATATATATGAAAGAAAGAAAATAACTTTGCATTTAAAATAATCATAAACGAAAAAAATACCTACTTTTGCAGGTAGAACAATCATCATCAACACACATTTACAAATATTTACACCATATATAAAAAAAAAATTACTTGATAGGTAAAATGAATGCATCAAATTCATACAACATACTTATCTCATCATAAACAAAATAAAGTATTTGGACAAAATAAAGTACTTAGACATCTAAAACAATCACCAACATTCATATATATAAGAAAGGAAAAAAAAGAAAAGAAGAAAGTAACTTTCCATTTAGAATAAATTAGCCTTTTATAACTAGTAATACAAATAATTGAAGTTGTCTATAACTAATAAAACAGATAATTAAAGTGCTCTCTCATCAGCATAACATAAATGGATTCCATCACTTAACAATATAACCACTCACCTATAGACACACCATGCTTTCACCTAATATAGACACTAATTACATAATACAATATCTTATATAACAAATTAACATACTAACCAAATAAACTAAATCTAAAAAATTGAACAAATTGAAATTATCACCGTGCAACCCCTACGTCAACAGATCTACCTTACGCATCATTTTTGTCTTCTGCGCTTTTAGAATGATATTTTTTAAAACTTAATCTGCACAATGGGTTTTTTTTCTTTTAAAACTTAATCAGTACTGTATCAGCCAGCGAAACATACTGAAATTTAATGTGTAATGGCTTTCATTTATTTTCTTCGTCAGCGACTCAGTACTGTGTAAGCAAGCAAAATGTAAAGAGAAGATAGAGCTATAATTATCTTTTTTTTAAAATCAAACTTCAACAACTACGGAAAATGACTTGTTTAGGGACGCTTTGATTTCATTGGATTTTCTTATTTGAGCAGGTACCCAGGTTGGAAAAGAAAGGGGATGCACATCAAATGACTTTTTTAGGGACACTCTGATTGATTTCGTTGGATTTTCTCATTTCAGCGGGTACCAAGTTGGAAAACAAAGGGGATGTGCAATAAAGTATATGACGTGACAAAAAGTCCTTAAGTGTACCTGGAGAGGGCAGTTCGTATTCAATACCATTAAATATGAAGAGCGAAGATAGTTATGATCTCTTAGAATTCAACGTGAAAAACGTCATGATTGAGAAATATATGTTCTTATGTCTGCAGTGGCTGTGCCGGCTTTGAATCATTACTGTATATTTGTAGGAAAAGGAATTTGTTATAGGATCCATATAGAATTATACAGATTTATTTTATGTATGGATTTAATATTTTTCCACTGTTAAAAATTTATCCAAAACACAAAACATGATAATTACAATAAATTCGGTGAAGGGTATTTAACTTTTCCCACTAGCGACTCACTTAAAATATCTTGACATGCAACCACACACTAAAAGTCGTTTATCACTTAACTCGACTTGACTCAACACTCAATTAACTCACTCTCTCACTTTAGCCAACTCCTCATCCGGGAGTAATTAGCTTATTTTAATATGCCCCCTTAATTACCACCGCCAAACTAAGACATGACTCTTGACAACTCAAACATCCCTGTTGGTCTATGTCTCAGCTAGTGTTACAACACCTAAGTTTCTTCTATGAAACTCAAACACATCTTGTGCTAATGACTTAGTAAATATATCAGCCAATTGATCACTAGATTTACAAGGCTTCAAGTGAACTTACTCATTGCTCACAAGTTCTCTAATAAAGTGATATCTAGTATCAACATGCTTGCTCTTTTGATAAAATACACTATTCTTGGATAGTGCAATCGTTGAGGTGTTGTCACAGTGTATTGTTGTTGATCCTTGTTGTTTCTGCTTGAGTCCATCAAATACTCTTCTTAATGAGACTACTTGACATGCTGCTGATGTTGTTGCTACAAATTCTTCTTCTCCCTGAGCAAAGTGTCACAATGGGTTGCTTCTTAGATGCCCATGAAATCGCACCTAAACCAAGATAGAATGCAAAACCAGAACTGTTCTTCCTATCATCCAAACTTCGTGCAAAATCACTATTTGTGTATCCAATCAAATCCTTCTTTTCATTGCTTGCATACATTATGCCACAATCTCTAGCTCAAGCTATGTATCTCAAAATTATTTTTCCCGCACTCCAATGTGTGTCTTTTGGAATCTCCATAAATATAGAAATCAAACTCACTCCTTGCATGATATCTAGTCTTGTAGTTGTGAGATACATGAGGCTGCCAACCAATCTTTTGAATAGAGTTTGATTGATATCTGATCCTTCATCATCCTTGTTTAACTTTATATCTATTGCAACTGGTGTAGGGACAGGTTTGCAATTTTCCATCCTGAATCTTTTCAAGAAATCTTTGGAATATTTATTTTGACGAATAAAAATTCTTTTTTCAGATTGCTCAACTTCTATGCCAAGAAAATATTTCATGAGACCAAGATTTTTCATCTCAAATTCTTTCATCGTGGCTGCTTTAAATTCATCTAACTCAAAGTGACCTGTAAGAATCATGTCATCAACATATAAGAAAACAATCAAACTATATCCATGCTCATTTATCATTGTGTACAAGGTAGGCTCAATGTTTCTTCTGCGAAATCCATTCTTAATCATGTAGTTGTCGATTCTGTTATACCAAGATCTAGGCGCTTGCTTCAGTCCATAGAGTGCTTTCTTCCACATGTAAACTTTATCTTCATTAACTTCAACTTCATAACTTGGAGGTTGTTACACATAAATTTCTTCTTCTAGAATTCCATTTAAGAAGGTTGATTTCACATCCATCTCCTATACTTTCCACTTGTTCTGAGCTGTTGTGGCTAGAACTTCTCTTATAGTATCCAATTTGGCTACCGGAGCAAACGTTTCTTCAAAGTCTATTCCTGGTTGTTGCGAGAATCCCTTTGCTACAAGTCTTGTTTTAAATGTGTCAAGTTCACCTTTCTCATTCAACTTTGTCTTGTATACCCACTTCACACCAATGATATTTTTTTCCTTTGGTAAATCAATCAAATATCATGTATCCTTTTCAATAGCTTCAATTTTTTCATCCATGCCTTGCACCCAATTTTCATCTTTGATTGCTTCTTCAAACGAAGAAGGTTGGAATGACAACAATGCAAAATTTGAAATAACATCCAAATCATCATAATTATCTTTCACACTTATCATCTTTCTCTTACCATTGCTTGATTCATCACGTGATTGATTGTTAGGAGAAGCTCGATTTGTTGATCTTCTTGAAGATCTGTGCTGCTCAGAAAATCTTGGAGTCCTTGTTGGTGTGTATTTGTTTGGTGTCTTCACCTATGATTCTTATTGCTCCTTTTCTTCTACATCATCTTCTTCTATCGGTGGCACTTGTGCATCAACTGTTTTGTCTATAGTTCCATTCCACGACACTTGTTCTTTAAGCACAACATCTATGCTACTTATGGTCTTCTTGGTGACAGGTTTGTATAGTTTGTAAACTTTTGATTGCTCACTATAACCAATGAATATGCATTTTTCAATTTTATCATCCAATTGTCCTCTTCACTCTTTAAGCACATTGCAAAAGCTACACATCCAAATACTCTGAGATGAGATACGCTAGACGACATACCTGACCATGCTTGTTCTAGTACTATGTTCATTATACTCTTTGTAGGAGATATGTTGATCACATAAATAGCACATGCAACTGCTTCTGCCTAATACTCATTAGACAAGTTTCTTCTTTTCAACATGCTTCTTACTATGTTCATAATTGTCTTGTTCTTTATCTTTGCTACAACATTCTGTTGTGGTGTGTACCTAGTTGTAAACTGTCTTCTAATTCCATGTTGTTTGTAGTAATCATGGAATGCCTCTGAATCATATTCTCCACCACGATCTGACCTCAATACCTTGATTTGTTGATCTATTTGGTTCTCTGGTAAGGCTTTGAATTCTTTGAACTTTTCAAAAGTTTTAGACTTCTGCTTGAAGAAGTAATCCCAAGACTTTCTACTATAATCATCAACAAATGTGAGGAAGTAACAACTTCCACCAATCGACTATGTCCTCATAGGTCCACACAAGCCTGTATGCACTAGCTCAAGAGGTTGCTTTTCTCTCTATGCAACACCCTTTGGAAAACTTTCACACTGTTTCTTTCCAAAGTTGCAACACTCACAAGTACTGGCAGTTTCTTTGATGGGAGGTAATCCTCAGACCATTTGTTTATGCTACAACAATATTTAACTAGAAAAGTGCAAGTGTCCAAATCAAAAGTGCCATAACCAATAATCATTAGAACATACAACTATAAAAGAACTGACCTGATCAAAGTAATTCATAATTAGAGTAAAGAGTTTGTTCCTCGCCATCTGCACCTTTGCTATCAGTTGCTTGCTTTGGGGCTTGTCATATATAACACATTCTTGTCCTTGAAAGATAACTTTGTATCCTTTCTGTGTCAATTGACCAACACTTAATAAATTATGTTTGAGACCAGGAACATAATATACCTTTGAGATTGTCCTCGGCCACCCCTGCTTGGTCAGAATGTTGACCACTCCTTTGCCATCTACATCCACACTCTTATTAGTCCCCAATGTTACCTCTCTTTCACAAATTGATCTAAATTTGCAACCAAATTCTTGTTGCTTGTTCTATGTTTACCGCAACCACTGTCTAATAGCCACACACTATGAGAAGGTTCATGCATGGTATGGCAAGCTAGGAACATGGAGTTAGTACTCTTTGTAGTGACATTGGCTCTCTGGTTCTCTTGATCAACTATCTTCTTCCTACAATCACAAGCATAGTGACCAAATTTATTGCAATAATAACATCTCACCTTTGATTTGTCAAATCTTTGATTATTGCCGAAGTTTTTGCAATTGCTTCCACTTTCATGTTTATGGTCTTCTCGGCCATCTCTCTGACCACCATATCTTTCGCCTTGTCCTCTACCTCTTGATCTACTTCTACCTCGACCTTTGTCTCTTGAAATAGAAACCTGAACTTTGAAGGCGGTCTCTAAAGTGGAATCTTTATTTCTGTCTATCCTTGCGTCATGCGATAGAAGTGATCCATCAACTCATCAACTGTCAATGATGTCGAATCCTTGGCTTCTTTTATGGCTACTACCACAACATCAAATTTGGTAGACAATAGTCGAAGGACTCGCCTAAAATATCTTGACATGCAACCACAAACAAAAAGCCGTCTATCACTTGACTTGACTCAACACTCATTTAAATCACTTAACTCGACTTGACTCAACAACTCATCTCTAGCCAAATCCTCATGCCTGAGTAATTAGCTTAGTTTAACAAATATGAGCTTAGAGGGATCAAATTTCTTCACATACAAATTTATTTAGAATGTAAAATACGTCGTGTTATTTTTCATTATTTAAATTATATTTTTAAATGCTACATAGAGTATATATGACCAAATATACATTTTAACAATAAAAAATTAATTTCTTCATATATACATAATTTTTTTACAATGATATATAACATATATATAATTGACATTAAAACATTGTACATAACATTTATATAAACACGTTTGTATGTCAATATTAATTCATTTTAAAATATTTGATTGATAGCTCACATTTAATATTTTTTATATACAATAGTGAAATATTTTTTTTTAACATTTTTTTTTAATATAGATATATATCGACATAAATGAGTTAACGTAGATCTTAAAATAGTTTATCTAAATTTAATGTTGAAATAGTTTTGAAAGTATAAGATTTAAATATTTTACTCACATATTTTTTTACTTCTAAATTTATTCTTTATTATTATAATCCATATTATTTTTCTATTTAGAATATAATTTTTATTTTTATTTTAAAAGATAAAAATGACAAACTTACACACCCCTCCTACTAGATCATAAGACTCTGAGCTCAACAATATTTTTATTTAATATTTGGGCGAAGAAAACATAGGTTAATTGTATCGCCCAATATTTGATCGCTAGCTTGTACCCAAGAAATCACAGTATCTTTATGCTCTTTGTTCACAGACTCGAGCATGCAGCCCCGCTAGTACTTTTTGAAACCCACAGCGCTTCGCCCACCAACTTTTGAAAACTAGCAACGATTGGCAAGGGGCAAAGTAAGTATAAAAGGATTAAAATTTTATATTTAAGTGGTCCAGAATTCTACGTATTCTGGTCTGTGAAGTTTTTTATTAAATTGGGTTTATGGATGATAAGATTTATCGAGGACACCAAATCATTGCTCGTTTCAACCTCTAGTACAATGAATTTGATATTATTGGCGTATATAATATTTGATTTATAATATTGGTTTATATTTGAGTCTAGGTTATTGTAGTTTACAATATTTAGTTCATAATATTGGTTTATATTATTTCTGTTTATATATTGTTAGAGGCAAAGGTGTGCAACAAACAAATAAACAATATACACAGCAAATAACCATACACAGGAGACAGAGTAACGTGGTTCACCCAACCAATCTGGGCTACGTCCACCAAACATAGGCAGCGGCAATCTTTATTATCAAACAGGGGATTACAAAAATTAATCAATTTCCTCACAAACTCTCACTCCCAAACAATCTGTATGGACACCTGTTTTATAGCTAAGAGAATCTAACTGCCTCATAAATCCTCTTACATCAAATATAGGATGCATTAACTCTCTCCCAACAACCTGGAGCTAATCTAGCAACAAATTCCTATTGTTGTCATACATTAGAGATTTTTGCCTATTTTGTGAAACAGAAAATCTCAACAATCTCCACCTTGACAACAATTAGCCTAATACCCTGTTTGTTTATTATTTTATCTTTTCTGCAAGCCAAGAGAAGCCAAACACCAACGTAGCTTCTCTAACAAAACTGGTTTCGTGAACATGTCTGCACAATTCTCCTTTGTATGCACTTTTTCAAGAGAGACTCCCCTTTCAATGATAACCTGTCTTACAAAATGGTACTTGATCGGTATATGCTTTGATTTACTATGATAGTCCGGATTCTTAGACAAATGTATTGCACTTTGACTATCATAAAATAACTTGATGTTGTCCTGCAACCTACCAAATTCACCAAACAAACCTTTGAACCATATCGCTTCTTTGCAAGCATGAGAAGCAGCAATGTATTCTGCTTCAGAAGTGGATAAAGCAACAATGTTCTGTAGCTTTGACATCCAGATAATAGCTCCACCTGCAAGAGTAAAGACATACCCTGAAGTTGACCTTCTCTTATCCAAATCACCTGCAAAATCAGAATCAACATACCCGCAAACAAATTCACTACTCTTATTGTAAGTGATACAATAACTACTTGTTCCTCTCAAATACCGAAGCACCCATTTCACCGCTGACCAGTGTTCTTTACCCGGATTTGCCATATACCTGCTGACAACCCCAACTGCATGTGAAATATCTGGCCGAGTACAAACCATCGCATACATTAAACATCCTACTACATTGGCATATGGAATTCGAGACATATAATCCTTTTCTTCATCTGTATTAGGACATAAACTCGAAGAAAGCTTAAAATGGGAAGCTAAAGGGACTGACACAGGCTTCACATTATTCATACAAAATCTCAAAAGTATTTTCTCAATATACTTTTGTTGTGATAGCCATAGCTTACCATTGCTCCTGTCTCTGAAAATCTCCATGCCCAAAATCTGTCTTGCTGCTCCTAGATCTTTCATATCAAATGTCCTTGTCATTTGAGCCTTGAACCTGTTGATTTCTTCTATGCTTTTTCTTGCTAAAAGCATATCGTCAACATACAATACTAAGATAATGAATATGCCATTTTTAAATTGCTTAAAATAAACACAATGATCATATTCATTTCTAACATATTTCTGACTCAACATGAAAGAATCAAACTTCTTATGCCACTGCCGAGGTGACTGCTTCAGGCCATATAATGACTTCTTGAGCCTACAGACAAATTTCTCATTGCGATGCTGAACAAACCCTTCCGATTGTTCCATATAAATTTCCTCATCTAAGTCTTCATGTAGAAATGCAATCTTAACATCTAATTGTTGCAACTCTAAATCAAACAAAGCCACTAATGCTAACACAATTCTAATTGAAACAATTTTAACCACTGGTGAAAAAATCTCATGAAAGTCAATGCCAGCTTTATGAGAAAACCCTTTTGCAACCAGCCTCGCTTTGTACCTGTCTTCCGTATCATTCACACCCCGTTTCATCTTGAAAACCCATTTACACCCTACAGTTTTCCTATCTTTCGGAAGCTCAACTAGATCCCATGTGCCATTCTTACCTAAGGCCATCATTTAGTCCTTCATGGCTGCGTTCCACTTGTCACTTTTCAAACCTTCTATTGCTTCTTGATAGCACAAAGGTTCATCGTCATTAGCAGTAAATGCAACTAAAGTAACATAATCATCATACCTTCTCGATGGCCTTTTGATTCTTGTCGACCTCCTTAAGGATGTTTCTAGCGCTTCCTCGATTGGCTGACTACCATCTGTAGGAACTTCTTGATGATCAGTATCTGAGACCTGTTCATGATCTATACCTGAACCCTGTTCATGTTCTGATTCTGAAACCTGTTGGCACTAGTATCTGAACTATGGTCATCATGACTATCATAGAAATGCCTATCAAACTGTAATCTACTGAAAGTCAGAACAACATCCTTTTTCATTAAACTTTAAACTTACACTCTGTTGATGATGATTTTGCGGGTAGTATTGGATCCACATCTTATATTCCCTTTGTTCCAACACCATACAAACAAAGATATACCTTTTAGCTTTGGATCTAATTTAGTTCGCTGATGTTTAGGCCACTAGAGCAGTATGCATGCACAACCAAAACACTCTCAGTTGTAGAATAGTTACGAAGGGTGACCCTTCCAACCTCTAGAATCTTGCAGCCTATCGCGGGATGTTGATGGAGATCGGTTATCACATAAAACAGCTGTTGCCACCGCTTCCGTCCACAACTCTTTTGCAACCCCCGTTATTTAGATACTTCCTTGCTCTCTCTAGAAGAGTCCTTTCATGCTCAACAACTCCATTTTGCTGAGGAGTATAAACTGGGTCTTATGTCTCTCTATCCCTGCATCCTTGCAATAGCTGTCAAACTCCTTGGAAGTAAACTCACCACCATTGTCAGTTCTTAAACATTTTATTGTTCTACCAGTGTTGTTTTCTACCAATGCTCTAAACTGCTTGAAAACTGAAAAAACATCAGGCTTTCTTTTCAACATGTAGACCCACACTTTCCTAGAAAAGTCATCAATAAACGAAACAAAATATGACGAACCACCATATGAGGTTGTAGGGGCTGGACCCAAGACATCTGAATGGATATAATCAAGTATTCCTTTACTAGTATGTTTGCCTATTTTAAACTTTTGTTTACTTTGTTTTCCAAACAGACAATGCTTACACAAATCTAACTTTCCAGACTTTAGACTTGGAAGTAACTTGCGATCAGCGAAAATTTTTAACCCTCTTTCACTCATATGCCCCAATCTTTGATGCCATAAGTGAATGGAACTACTTTCATGTTTAGACACCGTAGACACATAATTTGACCGTGTACTTCCTTCTAACTGAAAAAGATTTCCTACCTTCTTAGCTTTCATAACTAGTAAAATACCTTTGTAAATTTTCGTTACTCCACCTTGAATTACAGTTTTATATCCATTTGAATCAAGTGCTCCTAATGAAATCAATTTTTTCCTTAAATCTGGTACATGCCTCACATCGGTTAACATTTTAGCCGTCCCATCAAACATTTGCAGTTGTATACTCCCAATCCCCACAATATTACATGTTACATCATTACCCATGTACACAACTCCATCATTAATTGATTTATATGTCTTAAACCATTCTTTATGAATACACATGTGGTTTGATGCACCGAAATATAACAACCAATGTTGATCATGATTTGACACATTAACTGATAATACTTCATCACTCATACCTGAACCAGATGCCAAACCAGTATCTGTCGTATTTGCCTCCTTATTCTCTGTCGAAGAATCTGCTTTTGAAGTTTGTTGCTGTCGCTTCCAGCAGTCCTTCTTTAAATGTCCTAATTTGCCACAAAACCAACACTTTACCTTACTCTTCTTCCCTTTCGACTTTAAACGTGAGCCACTCAGCCTACTGGAGCGTCTTTCTTTCGAACGACCTCTAACCATCATAGCTTCTGATGTAGAGGTTTCTGAATGCGACCTTCTCCTTGTTTCTTCCGATAATAAAGATGCAACTACATCATCAAAACTCATATTTCTGATGAACTAAGACTTATAGAAGTAACAAAATGATCCCATGACTCGGGCAACGAGCATAATAAAGTAATAGCTTTATCCTCGGATTGAATTTTTACTTCTATACTTTGTAATTGCACCAGAAGAGTATTAAAAGCATTTAAATGATCAGCAATTAATGTACCTTCCTTCATACGCAAACTGTACAACTATCGCTTCAGGAGAATCCTATTGGTTAAGGATTTGGTCATGTACAGTTTCTCCAGTTTCGTCCACAAACCAACAGTTGTTGTCTCTGACACGATATTAAACAAGACATCATCCGCCAGACACAGTCGAATAGCACTTATTGCTCTTTCATCCATCTCAGCCCACTCATTATCTATGATGTTGTAAGGTTGTTTGGGTTTACCCAACAACGCCTTTGCCACACCATGTTGGACAAGAAAATCGTACATCTTCACCTTCCAGATCTCGAAATTATTTTTGCCATTAAACTTCTCAATTTCAAACCGAGCACTCTGAGTTTTCGCCATCTTGTATCAACCAAAAACAATAATCTCCAAATCCAACTTTTAAATACCAGCAATTAATATATAAAAAACTGTCTATGCCTTATATGACACTCCCTTTGCTTTTTAAAAACTGAATTACAATACAAAAAACTGAGTATCAAATTTTACCAATTCTGCAATTTGTGGCAGTCGAAACATAGCATGGTTTCATGGAGAAATACCCTTTCGGTTTTCAGCGCACAGTGTTCAACACCGCACCACAAAAAACATACACATAAAATACCAACATACACAGCCCCACAGCCACGCCAATATGGTTTTTTAGCGCACAGCAATATGTTTTTTTTTTAGCGCACAGTGTTCTACACCAAACCGCACCAAAAACATACACAAAAAACAAATATACTACCTCGCATCAACACAAAAATTCATGCGGGTTTGAAAAACACTCTCCACGCAAGTTTGACATACCTCTATGCTGGAGTACGCACCAGCAATGAATTGAATGCACTCGCAGGGTTTATGCACCACCTCCTCGCAGCAATGTTTACCGATATGGCTTAATTCAACGTGGTTCTGGTATCATTCAATGCCATTCAACAACGCAATAGCAATTCGTCCACTATGCTAGAATGTCTAGTCCGCAATGTGTCCTT
>APFE030269885.1:20962-34888 GCA_000404065.3 Pinus taeda
ATACAATCTAAGGCCAATAAATATATATTAATAGACTATACTATAAGTTAAATAACAATTATTAATAATAACTATATGCTATTATTATATTATATGTTAATTAGGTTATAGTTTCATATATTAATATATTAATTAATAATAACATAATATTATATTTAAAATTATATATAATATTAATATAATAGGTTATATAAATGTTAGGTCTTAAGGCTTTGGTGATCCATAATGTAGAAAAATGTCTTTTCGGATTAATCACATTTTTAGGATTGGGTCGACGTTTCGAACCAACTATTGTGGTTCATCCTCAGGACAAGATGGTCGACCTTGTCTAATGTGGTTCATCTAATGTGGTGACCACATTAGGATGAACCACATTAGTTGGTTTGAAACATCGACCCAATCCTGAAAATGTGATTAATCCAAAAGACATTTTTCTAGGTATATAAATATATAATAATATGGTTTTTATTATTGTTTCATTATTAACAATGATAAATAAATGTGGTTTGATCATGTGTAAAGGTGAATTTGAGGTTAAATCTTTCCCATACACGTAATAATTATTAATATGGTTTCATTTACTAATGTGGTTGTACATGTGCATGCTATAAGCATATCGAACTATATCAAGTGCACTAAAAAAATTGGTTGTGCTACTATATATGCTGTATGAAAACAATTTCGATGTTTTTTTCTTTTTTCATTTAACTAGTAAAACATGTAACTGAGGTGGTCTCATATCAACATGCCATAGATTAATTCCATAGACTACCACTATAACCATTATTCCAAATACACACCATGCTTACCTTTAAAATAGACACTAGTTACATAACACAATATCTTATATAACAAGTTCACATGCTTTACCAAATCAACTATATAGAAAAAAATAAAAAATTGAAATTATCACCATGTGACTCCTTGCATCAACATATCTACATTATTTATCATTTTTTTCTTCTTCTTTTAGAATGATATTTTTTGAAATTTTAAATCGGGTAAGTTGCTTTCTTTTATTTTCTTCGTCAGTGATTCAACACTGTCTTTACAGTAGGCCCCTTTCGTGGCTTGCTATATAACCCAAGCCACATCTCCTATTCTGCAGCGATTGTGTTTCTCCCCTTTACCTCACGCCTTTGTAATAGTTTAATTTCCCTTCATATACTCATGACCATATTCATAGGCCCCTAACTTATGCACATTAATTTCTAATTTCATTTGAAAGACTTTTGTTCTTTCCTCCATGTAGTTCCATGCATTGATATATTTCCCTTGCTCACTGGAGGATAATTTATCAGGTCGCCTATTTTCTCATGTTGCCGACCTCTCTTATTGAGAATTAATCAAAGTTATGCAACTGGTAGCCTAGACTTGGTTCTGAGTGTAATGCCACATGCTGGTTGTTCCAATTCATCGCAGATTGAGTTGAGTCTAAATCTAGGCTAGAAGTCAGAGCTCTTAGCAAAATTCAAGTGAGGCTCGACATCTAAAGCTCAACTTCCAACTAGTCGACTAACTGTTTGACCCACAACATGAGGTTGGGAGGTTGGGTCTCTTTTCACCTTGTATCTCTTCTTGCAACTCGACTTCACTTCAAGCCCAACTATGACATTTGTTCAACACTCCCTTTGCAAATATTTATGTATTCCCATGACTGTTCTCTCTCCCAACCAGCCAACTGGTCCCACTAAAAATATGGAGTCAAGATTTGTCTCGTTCCTCTACTCGTTTAAGACTAAATAGACTTACCTCCTTATGGATTGGCCCGATTCTCCTTGAATTCATTCTGTTCACTTGCATCGATTTATGGAAAAATCAACCTTTGTGCAGGCTCTTTTAAGCTTCCCTCTATCCCAACAAAGCAATAATAGGTGGACACGGGCCTATGAAATTGAGTTAACCATTACAATGATAATCGCTCTACCATTCAGAGTAGAGCACACTTCCCCAAACAATGAAAATGTAAGAATCGTAAGAAATGAGATAACACATTAAAGTGAAACAAATTTTCTCCTCTAATGATCACAGAGTGTATCTCCACACGCACTAAAATGGGTTACTTGTTCAATTCATATTCCTCTTTAAAGTGTTGTCCTTTGTACGCCTTCAAGCCTCTTAGTCAATTTCCAAGATCGAGACAAATTCATGCTCTATACTTGGTCAGAAATTAAACAATTCATCACATAATCACATCAATTCCATTAAACATAAAGAGAATATTTACAGAGGAAAAATGTGGGCTTACTTCTCCATTTCTCTTTCTCTTTTTGAGCTTCTTCTTTCTGCCCTCTATTATTCTCTCCCTAAAGCACTCTACCCTAACACATACATTTTTTTGACCATAAAATATCTACACAAGTACAAAAATTGGACATTTGTCCCACAAACTACCCAACAATTAAGCTAGACACTTGTCCATATTTACAAAGTCATCTCAAAATATCCAAAGAGACCAAATTCCTCTAGAATTACGATAGTTGGCTCTACCATAAATTCCCTTTAATTCTAATTTTCACAAGTAAATTGGAGAAAATAGGGCCTACACTTAAAGTTTGCATGTCCCTTTTTTAGGGCCAAAAGAAAACAAAATGGTACAACTGGCATTGATGCTCTTGCATCAAACACCCCAAGTAGAAATATTTGACCTCTTGTTCAATATGCCAAGTCCTCAACGGTCTTAAACAAGGTGTTTTTGTTGTTTATATGCACAACGTCCTTGTAGTTCCGACCCTCGTTTATGTCTGTCAAGATTCCACACATAATTATGCAATTTTTTACTTACTTTGCTGGTAAAATCTTACACAATTAGTTGATTGTCCTTGCTAACTATTTTCCTCCTTTGCTTGTGCACTCCCATGTATTATTTTTGCTTCAATATCTTCATTTTTCTGATTTCATTTGTCAATTTGGTCCAACTGCCATCCTCTTGTAGCTCAAGTTTTTCATGCTAGATTTCAATCTTTTGATTCATCAACTTCTCGTCCAAAACTTTTGGCTCTATCGGTAACTTTAAAATATACTCATCACTCTTCATGAACATCTCACCTAAATACTACTCTTCATCTTCATCAACTTCCTCCTGAAGGTATTTCCTAGCCAATTCAGTCTTATTCAATTCAACAACGGGATATTCACTTATATACTTGTCCTCATTTATGTCCACCACAGTCTCTCCCTGTATTGTAGGAGAGAAATTTATCACTCCTAGTCTCTGCTTCCCAACTAGTTTTCCCTTGAGAAACTGAATACCGACATTCACACACCCATTGTCAATTTCAAAAAAATAAGACTTCTTGGACACTTCAGTTACCTCCTTCAAAACTTCTCCTTCATGTGCAAGGGTCTTCTTCTGGTGCTCCTTATGAGTCAATAGTGCATCCTTCTTCATTTTGACAGAAATATAATTTTTGCCCCTTTGAGTGATTTAAAAAACAAAACCTTCATCAACAATCCTTATGGAAGTTTTAAGTGGATGTACATTTTCTGCAAAAATTATTGTTGCTTCATCCACTCCTCCTTTGACCTGTTGGTCACAATCTTCTCCTACTTTTTTTGTTATTTCCTCTTATGATATTCTCATATTATAAGACAACTTGTGATGGTTTTTTCTCCTTTTGATCTACACATAAAAATAAATGATAATTGTTAAAAGAGTGAGGCTCTTGGGCCTCCATTAATGCTCCTGACATTTGCTGTACATCTGGACTTGTCCTGTGGTCCATGAGATCTTCAGTTAGTTTCAACTCTTCAACCTCACTATTATCTATACTCTATTCTATGATATATTTTAAGGATTGTTCCTCCACTTCAATATCCTGGTTCCCACCTACTACTAGGGCTATCATTGGAAAATTCTTGTAGTAATCCTTCTCTTCCTGCCCTTGATTTTGAGAGGAAATCCATGTGCCTTTTCTTCTTTGTTGGACATTCTATCTCTACTTCTGGTTTGCATTTACATAAAGTTCACCCACCTTAAAGATAAATTTCCATCTAACCTCCTACTAGCTCTTCTTACTTACTTTTCATATGACCTTATTCACATTCTTTGAGACATTTTACTAGTGCCTTTTTAGGAAAGTGAATTCTTCCTTGAACCCTTCCACAATATCCTACAAATTCTTGGATGATATTCTTGTCATTGTTCAAAAAAACCATGGCTTTCTCTACCTAAGCCTCTTCGTCCATGTCTAGAAATGCTTCTCCTTAAAGAATTTCTTTGTATCTTGCTTCATAACTATTTTCACAACCTAGCCTTCTTTTCTCTTTGATCTCGTGAGACAGTGGTGTCTCCTCCTATTTATCACTAAGCTTTGGGTTATCTTCCTGTCCTTGGATCCCTTTAACCTCCTTTGGATGAGCTGAATTGTATTATGTTGAGGGTTTCTCACTATCTCTACCTCCATCTTTTGATGTTGCTAACATCCTTTCCTTGTGCTGGATTAAGCACATCATCATTTCATCCTCCACATCATCCTCTCCTAGGATATGTCCTTGTTTTGGTTCACAAAAGTGAACTTACACTCCTCCATACTCAATAAATATGATTTTTTCCTCCACTAATGAAGCATTCATGTTGTGCTTCAGCCTCAATTGCAATAGATACAACTTCATTTTCTTCTTCATTTTTAGCATCCAGCCACCCCTTTGGGCTTCTTGGAGCAAGATTACCTTCCTTCCCTCCTTTTTGACAATATGTCCATGTCTTCAATCTGTAAGAGCCTTCAATGGTTTATCATCTTCCTTATTTACAAAACCTCTATCCACACATAACTTGTTAGTTTTAAAAACATAAGGCTCTTTAGCCTCCTCTTCTATCAACAACACTTCCTTCTATTTTGGACCCTTTCCATAGCCCATGAGAATTTTCACCAGTCTCCTCTCCTTGTCTTTAAGAAGTGGTTTGCAAAAATATAGTATTCCCTCCACAGGCTCAGTTGCTCTGACCTCTTCTTCTTCCATCTAGGATTTCATCAATGACCTCATCCTCTGCTTCCCTATCTCTCTATATTTTGGGAATTTCTTCTTAAAAAATATTATGTATGACACATAAATTGAACCTCTTAATCATGTTCCATCTCCGCCTTTATTCCCTAGATTTTAGGCGTTGCATTAGTTCATCAACTTGTGCTTTCAACTCAACCATATCCCTTCAAAATTCCTCCTATCTAAGCTTCGTATACCATTCTTCTTGGCATCCTTCTCCTCTTTGTTGTGGCATTTACTTAACCTTTCTTTAGGACCAAAAATGGTCAATTTCTTCTTCTTATTTCTCCTCATATGCTCCTCTATGTTCACCGTGAGTTACAACCTAGCCTTGTAACAAGTCTCAACTTACTTGTTACTTGGACACCTCAACTTCTCTTGGATATTGGTGTGCTTATTAGTTCCCTCCTCTTGGAACCTCTTTGAGTACTCCTTACTCCTCTTTGGTTGTTTCTCCTCTACTCGCCTCCTAAGAAATTCTCTTTTTCTCTTCTCCTTGAGGAATTCCTTTGTCCCCCTCTTCCTTATAACCTGAGTTGGAATGCTTCTCTCTATATGCGGTGTCTCTACTGCAAAGGTTTTCTTCTAGCACGGTCTTTGAGAAAACAAATAATTCTCTCCTTACCCTAGATCGTCTCCTTTTTTTGAGAAAATCTTCTCATGCTAACCTTTTTTTACATAAAGCCTCTAGTTGTATATGCTACTACTCACACTCACAAATTCCTTGTTGAGTAACGGAGGTCTCGCGTAACAGTTTTGGGGCTTAAAGCCTATAAGTTAGGATAATAATATTGTAAAACTCCAAAATATGTGGAGCGTGAAATGTAATAGGTCGAGTCAAAGGGTTGTCCACCCAAGAAATAATATAGAATAATAGGAAGTAAGTCGGCCTACCCATGTTCCGTAGACCATGGGAAGGTATAAATAGAGCGAGGCTCTAAGGGTAGAAGGTAGTTCTGAGTTTGGATGGACCTTAGTGCTATGGGTTGGTGAAGACAGTATTTTCTGCGTCTGTAAGTTCGAGTCAAGGGTGTTTGTGAGTAGATAGAGGCCTTGTAGTTGTGTACGTAGAGGCCTGGTAGAGTTCGCAGCTGTGTGCACGGACCCCTACAGCTGAGTGCGCAGGGCGGATCTGGTTGTATTGAAGAGAAGATCAATAAAGATAACAATTTCTGAATCATTGTGTGTTTTCTTACAGATCTATTTATTGATTATGTTTTGAATTTATGCATCATCTGTTATAATTGTGCACATGGGGTTTTAAGTTTAAATGTTTGCTTAAACAATATAATAAAAAGCTTAGATCTGTAATAACATGGCTCGTAAGAAAGTGTGTTTGCATGGATCTACATGAAAGCCCGATAACAGTATTGAGTGGTGAACCCTCATCAAGACATCCCAAGGATGTGGAAACCTGGTTCCAGCACCCTCCCCTACTACCTTGAGTGAGACCCCAATCTCCGTTCCATGGGTTTTTGCCGAAAGGGTTGGTAGCTACGGGATTTTTTTGGCTAATAACTCTTCCGAACTTGGGTCAAGGCCCAATAAGCCGACAAATGGTTTTGTTGCCAGGATCGGGATCTTCCTAAAGGATGTCTGATGTTGGAACGTTGGAACCCTACGGAGAAAGAGTCTGAGGATTGATTGAATCAGGAGCAATACAAGTTCATATTAGGTCGTAGTACACTGATGCGCAAACTAGAGGTTAAACATGACGAGTTTGATCAAGTTAACAGTATTCAAAGGATCAAGAAGCAAAGATCTAGAACAATTTTGGTTCGTGGTAAGGGTAGTATGGGAAGCACACGGAGTTACAGACGATAACATCAAAAAGGCTACCCTAGTTAGTGCATTGAAGGACCACGCACTGACATGGTATATAAAGTACTCAAGCGATCACTCGAATGCGAGAACAGTGGAGATCTACGTTGAATTAAAAGAAGAATTTAGTCGGTCGAAAATAGAAACGCAGTCGATCATTAGGTTCAAGGAGATCGCGATGATGCGTGGTGAAACTCCATGGGATCTAGATCAGAGATTGAAAAGTACAATTCGCGAGGTGAACATGACGTTGTAGGATGCGCAGTACTGTGCGTGTTTTGTGGCATCATTGACACCACACCTGAGGACAGCGCTGTCACAAAAAAAGATCTCAATCCAGGCTGAAGCATTAGAGACAACGATGAGGTTGCATGAAAGTCCAATACAATATCTAGGGTTGGGAGTTCATTAAATCCATGCGCAAATACAAAACCTGTGCTCAAAAATGCAGACTTTAAAACAAGAAAAGGCACCTTGCCCAGAAGCATGGGATGAAGTGTGGTGTATAGAGTGTAGAAGCCAGGGCCACGATAAGGATCACTGTCTGGTCTTTGTGAACTGTGTGGCAACGGGGGGACCAACACCGTTGTGACCAGAGGCACAAGTAGGGCCAAGCGCGACACCCTCACTCTGGTGTGCAATCTGTCAGTTGGGAGGAAAGCACAACATAGACAACTGTCATCTATTGCCAAAATTTAACCAGACCCCCCAACAATTATTTTGCAACTTTTGCAGATCGGTAGGCCACGAGGAGTGAGAGTGCCATAGTTATCAATTATTGATGGACTAGTCACCTTCATACAGAATGCAGATTGAAGTGCGAGGTCAGGATCTAGCTGTGGCAATAGCACATGGTGGGTTCTAGGGATGTGGAAGAGGATGGGGAGGAATGGGGTCAGGAAGGGGTCGTGGGCATCTAATCTGTTACAAATGTGGAGGATCAGGACACTATGCGTAGGACTGTACCAACCCGACCAGTATATTTATTAGGTCCCTAGACTACTAGTGTAACCTCTTATTGTTATTAGTACAACCCTCGTATTATATTGTTGTACCCCATAGAAGCCCACTATTGTTATTATTATGCCCTTAAATTATTATTGTTATGTCGGCTTTGATTATATTATGACCCCTTAAACCCCTATATATAGAAAGGAGGTCTTTTCATTTGTATCACCCAAGAATTGTTCATTTTGTGTAATGTAAAGGAGGTTTCCCCCTCAAAGAGGCTAAATTCTAAGGCGTTCAACTATCTTTTTGATCTTTTTGTGAGTTGGTTTCATAACATTTGGTATCAGAGCTTTGATTCTAGGGTTTCGCCCCTCCAAACAGGTCATTGTGGCATTTGTGCTATAACCTTTTTTTCTGTGATGTTTCGGATGCTAAAACAAAAACCCATTTGCGTTGAAATCGTTCTGAACCTTGGGTCTAAAATTCAAAGCTTTTCACGCTATATTTGTGGATATATGATATGAGGAATTTGGCCTTTTTGCAGACTCCCGAATTACATTCCAAACAGGTGACCTAGGAAAAATAGTCATAACTTTTTTTTAAGCATCAGATTGTAATTTCGTAAGAAGTTACAGAAAGAGGACAAACTGTAGTTTCTTGTATATATTTTTAGATCAAAAGGTTGAAATAGTGACACGTGGAATGTCGTACAAGTTCACTCTCCTGAACTAGTCTATAATCAGGTCACCGTGGGAGATTTGGCATAACTCTTCCTTGGAGAATCAAATTTGGATCAGACTGGTGGCATTAGAAATTAGACACTGAGGGCTACTACAGGTTGTGATTTCAGAACTGGAAGATCCAAAATTATAAAGTTACAGTTTTTTTCAAGATTGAGATCCTAAAATCAAGAAAAAACGAGATGAGGAAATTTGATGGCAAGGATCCAGTAAATTGGATACTAAAAATGGAGAAATATTTTGATCCACATGGTGTACCACTATTACAAAAGGTATGTTTTGCACCTAATTATTTAGAACCAAATCATTTTTTATGGTATAAAGGGCTTTTTTCTCGTAAACCACTTGTCACGTGGTCAATTTTCACAAAGGAAATGATAGCACAATATGAGGATACAAAGAGAAACACCTTCTTTAGCTAATTGATAAATCTCAAACAAAAGTGTTCAATGGAAGAGCACATTGAGGAATTTAAAAAATTGAATATAAGGGAAAATGATATTCCAGAGAAGCAGAGGATTGATGTCTCCATAGGGACTTTAAAGGATAACATTCAACATGAGGTTCGTCTTTGGGAACCCGATTCATTGGAGAAGGAATTCAGATTGGAAAGAAAAGTGGAAAGCAAAATTATGGAAATAATGAATTCTACCCCTCACAACTATAAACATGGAAGTGTTGTTTCTCCTAGTCTTCCACAACCTACAAGGGTGACACCACGACAATTGGAAGAAAAAAGAGAAAAAGGGCTTTGTTACAATTGTGATAGAAAATGCACTAAAGGTCGTAAGTGTGCTAAGAAGAAATTATTTTACGTAGATTATGAAGAGGAGGAAGAAAATGATCAAGAAACATCAAAAAAAGAGGATATACACCAGGAACCAACCCCAGAGAAAGAAGAAATGAATCCGACCATATCTTGTAAAGCATTGGCAAGAATTACCACTCCTCAAAAGATAGAAGGATATATCAAGAAGAAAAAGGTTGAAGAAGTGAAAGATCACATTGAGAAAGAAGAAATTAATTCAACCATATCTTGTAATGCATTGGTCGGAATTACCACTCCTAAAACTATCAAGATAGAAGGACATATCAAGAAGAAAAATGCTCAAGAAGTGAAATATCACATCGAGCATCAAGAAATGAATCCGACCATATCTTTTAAAGAATTGGAAGAAATTACCACTCCTCAAACTCTAAAGATAGAAGGACATATCAAGAAGAAAAAGGCTCAAGCAGTGAAAGATCACATCGAGCATCAACAACAAGTTCTCCATCTTTTAAAGGACAACGCCATTTTGGTGCAGAATTGAATGAAACAACATGTAGATCAACATCGCAGGGAAAAATGTTTTGATGTAGGTGATTGGGTATTTTTACGGCTACATCTCAAGCAAGCTATCTATGAGAAGGAAATGTTGGCAATACTACATGCACTTAAGAAATGGAAACCCTACCCAATGGGAAGACATTTCATGGTCAAAATGGATCATGATAGTCTTAAATACTTTTTAGAACAAATATTATCTTTAGAAGAACAGAAAAAATGGGTCACAAATATGTTGGGATATGACTTTGACATCATCTATAGAAAAGGGAAGAAAAATTTTGTTGCAAGTGCACTCTCAAGAAAGGATGACGATGTGGAAGCATTGTTTTGTGCTATCTCTATTATCCAACCAGATTAGATAAATGAAATAAGGGATGAATGGAAGAAGGAAGACGAAGTGTGGCCACTCATTCAAAATTTGCAGAAGATCTTATTTCAAACAATATTGCCAGAACTTGAAGAGGAAGGAAAAATCATATTGGAACCTGGAGCAGTCACAGAAACAAGAACTAGACAGCTACGAAATCGATCAATTTCAGAGTATCTTATCAAGTGGAAGAACTTACCCGCTGCAGATTCCACACGGGAGCACAAGAATTTTATACAGAAGCATTAAGAACTACTCAAGCGCTGAGGACAACACTTTTTGAAGGAGAGGGGTGTTAGTGTCAGTCTTTGTAGCCTTCCTCTAGTGATCAAACATGCTCTTACAAAGTGATTTTAAGGTGTCAAGGTCAAATTTTGCCATTTCAATGAGTCTTCAAAGCAAAATTTGGTCACTAGGCATTAGGTCTAGCTTTTGATTTTACCCTTGTCAAAGTTGTCCAAATGACGTTCCATGTCACCATGAAATTGAGTGTACCATCATTCAAAGGGTTGTCATCATCATGTCAAGTTCATTGGGTCATTTTACACCTTGTTCATGCTTCAGTTGTGCCTAGGCAAGGTTCATTTCCTTCTCCTAGGGTTTTGAAGCTAATTTCTCTTGGATGGTCAAATCATCGGAAAACCTTGTATCTTGATGTTCATACACCTTCCCCTATCCATAATGTACCTTATTAAACACTTCCCATCAATAAAATCCCCCAAATTCCTCATTTTCTCACAAACCCTAGTTTCTTGCTACAACTTGGCAATTTTCTAGGCTAGGCCTATGTTTTGCCTTTTTGGACCCCTTCCCCTCACTCACTTTCTAAGATTATACCTTCCACTACTTTCTAACATCCCTCTCCACTTCCCAAAATTTTCTCAAGAATTTAGAAGCCCCCTATCCCCTTCATTTCGCTTCATTTCGACAAATCCCTTGTCCCACACATCGGGATAGGTTTCACTCAAATGCTGTTTCTGAGCCATAAAAGATGAATTTGGGACAAATGAGAGAGGTTTTTGTCCATAAGAGACCCAGGAAGAAAAACCTCCTTCACTATTTACACAGGTGTCATGGTTTTAGAGAAATTTCAAAAATACAATCGCCTCATGAGAATTGATGCACCTCTAAAGTGACCTTGCGAACATCACGTTTTCGCCTAGCTTGGCTGGCTCAATGACTTGTGTGATGAGTAAAATGATAACTAGACACAAATATCTTTCCCATGAGCTATCATGAGCTAAATCTGGAGTTGAGGAACACCTTCAAAAGTTGACTGCAACAGCACTCTGCCCTGAGGCAGCCTCATTGGGCACATTTTTTACCAGTCTTGGGAGATTTGAGTTTTGACAGGGAAAATTATCTCCAAATTGAAAAATTCTAGTTGGGTTGGACCATAGACGCGAATAGCTTTTAAATGAGCTATCCTTCACCCTATTTGGACATCAGGAAGGCCTCCAAACGTCTCTTGCAAAAAGTGCTATGCATAGGCTCTCTAGGCGCGACGCTTAGGATTGGGAGCTCCAAATCAAGAATGGTTTTCATTTTTGGATTCAGAATAAAAAAATAAGCAAACCCAGAAATCTTCATCAAATTTGGAGCATTTTTGGGACATTTTTGGTCATTTGACATATTTTTGTGCAGAAAACAGGAATTTTCTCCCTATGCGCCGTGCCACTGGCGCGTCGCTTAGAATTGGGAGCTCCAAATTGGAAATGGCTTGCATTGTTGGATTCAACATCAAAAAATAAGCAAACCCAGAAAGTTTCATCAATTTTGGAGAATATCTTGGCCACCAAAAGGGCAAAAAACACTCAAAAAAGCCCTCTCTGCCCCTATTTTGACACACAGGAAGCAGTCTTGGGCGAATGAAGATTTGGAGGGGCAAATGAGCACCAAATTCAAAAAATCCACTTGGGTTGGAAAGTAGATAGGATGGGATTTCTAACAAGCACACTTGGGAACATTTTGGACTCTTGCAAGTGCCTCAAAATGGGCTCCAAAGTGGCACAGCGCATATAGATTTTGGTGCGGCGCATATAGGAAAAAAGGCCCAATTTACCTCTATTTCGCGAAATTTCTATTCGCAACTTCCCCAAAGTGGGCCTGCTCTTCTACACTTCACTTTTTCGGCACCAAAGGTGGCATTTAAAGTATTTTCACTCCAGATGGGCTTCTATCCAAGTGGCAAAAGAAGGCAAACAATCACCCAAGCCATTTGTCATGTTTGTGATGCCACCTGTAGCTGATGTTTAGCTCTCCACCTCCATTTTGTAATGATTCGAGTAACTTCCCAATCCTTGGGCGTTCTATCTATTCATGGCACATTCTATATATTGTATGCACACTATTTGAAAAGGGTTTGTTGGCTTGTAACTTCTGGGAGACTGTGGGAAAGAAAATCTGTTTCTTCATTGTATATTTTTACAGAGGATTAATGAAAGGTAGCGGCTCTATTTCATGAGATTCATGTGGTTGTCAGTGTAGCAAATGTGTCTCTTATGTTTCATATGTATCTTGTTATGTTTCATAGCTCATTTCATATTCATTTCCGGTGAAATTTCTAAGTTAGATAAGGTAGAATTCAATTTTATTTCTCTGCCTGTGGGAAAATTTCATGTTTAGTGTTCTTTCTTCTGTTGAAAAGGATTAATGTGCGTATGCCCTTTTCACTCTCCTAAGCAATCTCTCCATTCCGCGTTGTTTCAAACTAAATTGCTAGACTCTCCGCCTATCTTTCCTCATGAAGTAATCTGTGCCTTTGTATTAAATTCTCTGTTCATTACGGTCCCTTGGTCCCATACCATCCCAGAAACACAGTCATTCATAAAAATCACTTCTTGTATCCATATTCACTTACTAGTCTAAGATCGATATTGCACTGTAAGTCATCTCAAACCGTTTCATTCATCTATTCACTGAGAGTGACTCGGAGAGAGCCCTGTCTTGTTCTGGTAGGGCTAGCTACCAGACTGAGCATGGTTTATGGTTACCATGAATTTTGCTTTCCTTCAGCCTAAGGCGGATTTAGGTGCTAACAAGGGGCATGTTAGGCCCCTATACTACTAGTGTAACCCCTTATTGTTATTAGTACAACCCCTTATTATATTGTTGTACCCCATAGAAGCCCACTATTGTTATTATTGTGCCCTTAAATTACTATTGTTATGTCGGCTTGGAATGGATAAAGGTTGTAATAGACCTGGTTGCCCCATCGAAGAGGCTAAATTCAATGGCATTCAACTATCTTTTCTGTCTTTTTGTGAGCTAGTTTCATAACAATATTGTGCCCTTACTACGAACAGTTCGATCATGAGATGATAGATTGCCCCACATTGATAGTGTAAATACGTGAAAAGAGGGCAACGAAACCTACAACGATGCAGAACATCCAAATGATGATGTTGAAAAGTGTGCAACAATAAATGCTTGTTGAGAATGCAACAAGATGATGGAGCTTAGTGGAAAGGAGTCGCCTTCACTAAGTGGTCTCGCAGGCAAGTTTTGGCACAAAGTCTATTTTTAGACATATGGATCATGGTCTATGAGTTGCAGGATGCTATTTGTGGATGATTGGTCAAGTTGGTAAAAATAGATGGACCTCTATTTTTAGACATATGAGCGGAGTCTATTTTTAGACTGCCAGGCTAAAAATAGAACAGTCGAATATTATTAGCCCTTAATAATATTTGGACTATAAACATTATCTTATTCTCTTGGAACACTTCAGT
>APFE030269885.1:35266-52545 GCA_000404065.3 Pinus taeda
CAATCGCCTTATCTTGCCCCAAGTAGACCTCTGCAAAAACTGTGCCTCATCCCCGCACCCAAAATTGCCTTTCCCTTGAATTCAACAAAACTTCAAAAAATCAATTTCAAACTCCTTGTACTTCATACCTAGCCTAAAATTAGTTATCAGTTCAGTCATCTCATCCTCATTGATTACCTTTTGCCAAGATTGACTCGGAGAGAGCCCTCTCTTGTCCTCATAGGGCTAGCTACGAGGCTAAGCGTGGTTTGATGTAGCCTTGAGTTTTACCTTATTTCAGCCTAAGGTAGATTTGAGCGCTAACACTACTATTCCCACTAAGACTGGTAACTATCTTAGAAACAAACAAGTAAAGTCTAATTTCGTTTTCCTTTATATAAATAGAGAAGAGGGGGACCAAGGAGACCAACCTTAGTCTTGCGCTTAATTTCCTCTCCTTCCTGATAGAGCTTCGCTGCTTCTTCTTCGTCTGCCCAGCTTCAAAGAGCACCTGTGGAATCATAGCAACATACTACTATTGAAGAAAAAAGATCTATATTCATAAATGACACAGGACCAGATGTGTGTTAACCATACAAATGCATATATAAACAAGTACACAAGAATATGGAGGAAAACTAGAATAGCTATATTAAGATGAAAAGTCGCAAGAGGATTACAACCATATGTCCTGACCCAGCATCATCCTCCAGCTAGAAAGCCATTTTTCACCTCAAGCAAAGCTTAGATCACCCAACACTATGAATGTACACCAGAAAACCAACAACACCTCTCTATAAGATACAAAATTCCAGCCGCTGGATCTCTGTGATGGGGGATCCATATATAGATGATTATAAGGGAGTGAGTCATCTTCTGGGATCTTGATTAGTGTCCTCTCTCTGATAGTTCCTACTTCCACTTGGAGAATGATGATCTCTTACTCATCACTGGTCGAAAACAGAGAGGCAAGTGTCATAGGGGAAGCTTCTCGAAGATTCCATGATCTTCCACCTCGCATTTTGTCCCTACCATTTGTCCATTCCCGACCATCACACCCTACAGAGGAGCAATTTAGTATGAATTGCACCTTGTACACTGGGAAGGTGATATGCATCGCACCCTCTGCTCTAGGCTTTCAGTATGGTCCAATTTTGTACATTTATGAGTAGTTTTCAATGGAGAACTTCTGGGAGATGATGTAATCAGCTGACCTTATTCCTTTAGGTAGTGAAGCAACACTTTTAGGGACTTAGGAGCCCTCATTTTATGGACATTTATGATTGGGGTTGAAGTGCCCAAAAATGTCTATAACAACTGTGAAAGGAAAAATTGAAAAAATTATTGATGAAATATGACAATGAGATGAAGTGAAACTGCAAAAATAAAATGGAGTGAGGTGAGATGAGATGATCAATTTGTAGAATCTAAACTACAGAGTGACTGTAGCTTTTATCACTACTTATTACAAAAAGAAAATGGAAAATATAGGATGTCAGAAACTTCTGATTCTCACCCTGTATTTTCTGTATAAGTATGCCAATCAATGATTGGTTTTCAACCTTATACAATTTATTATTATTATTATTATTATTATTATTATTTAAGGAAAAATAAAGACTAAGTTACTAGAGAAGAAGAATTCTTCTTCACTAGCTTCATTTCAGAATTGTCTTGGAAAATCTTAATGAACTCCTCTTTTGAAATTGGTTTACGATATATCTTTAATCTATGACCATTCACAAGAAGAGGAGTTTTACTTTCATCTATTGTTCTTATCCTCCCTGCTCCATTACTAAAGACATTTTTAATATCATATGGCCCAAGCCAATGAGTTTGAAATTTCCCTTGAAAATATTTAAACTTTGAACCAAACTATAGCGCCCAATCTCCCACTTGAAACCTTTGTCCTTGATATATTTGTCATGTCATTTAGCCCTTTGTTGTTGGACTATAGTACTCCTTTGAACTACCTCTTGCCTGATTTCATCAAGTTCATTTAATTTCTCCAACCTATGTTTTTGTGCCTCTAATAAATCTAGTCCCAGTTGGACTACCATTTTGAAAGTTCTGATTTGGAACTCTATAGGGAACATGACTTGTTTCCCATAAACAAGTTCATAGGATGTATGTCCCATTGTGTTCCTCCATGTAGTTTTATATGCCTATAAGGCTTCAGGAAGCCTTTCCACCCAGTCTCTTCTATGTAAATTCATAGTCTTGGTGAGGATTCCTTGAATCACTTTATTTGCAGATTCCACTTGACCATTTGCTTGAGGATGATAAGGAGTAGATTTCCTATGTTTGATCTTGTATTCTTCCACAAGCCCTTCCAACATGTTAGATGTAAATTGAGATCCATGATCCGTCACAATTTCTCTTGGAACACCAAAATGAGTAAAGATATCCTCAAAAAGAAAATTCACTATAGATGTTTCATTAGCAAAAGGCAATGCTTTACCCATTTAGTGACATAATCAGTGCATACCAATATATGCTTCTTTTCCTTAGATGGAGGATTAATTGGCCCAACAAAATCTAAGACCACTTTTCAAAAGGTTCAATGACTACCTGAATTTGTAATCGCATTTCATTTGAGGGAGCAAGTATCCCTACCCTTTGGCAGCTGTCACATCTCCTGACACATTATTTAGCATCTTTGAAGATGGATGGCCAATAATATCCTAAACAAAGGATTTTATAGGTTGTTTTCTTGTCAGCAAAGTTTCCACCACACAACTCATCATGACATGCCTTAAGAACCTTGGGCATTTCATCTTCCCTAACACACCTTCTGATCATAAGATCTGAGCCTATTTTATACAATTCATTTGTGATCCATGAATATCTTGCACTTTCCTAAATAATTTTTCTCTTCTCTCTAGGAAACAAATGTGGAGGTAACTTTCTGTAACTAAATAGTTACCAATATCTGCAAACCAAGGAGTTTGAGTAGTTACTGCAAAAAGATATTCATCAGGAAACTTATCTTCCACCGGAGAATCGTCTTTGATATTCTGAATCCTGCACAAGAAATGAACAACTTTATTTTGTTTTGCAGGTCTATCTAGCACCGTAATGTTGAATTCTTGCAAAATTAAAAGCCATATTGTAACTTTGTCATTAGTAATAGGTTTACTCATTAAATATCTAATTGTAGAGTGATCTGTATGAAGAAAGGTTTTATAGCCTATTAGATATTGTCTAAACTTGTTAATTACATGAACAACAGCTAAAAATTCCTTTTCAGTCACAATATAGTTTAACTCAGTGGGAGTCAAATTCTTACTGGTATCATAAATGGCATAAGGAATCAAATCCTTTTGTCCCAATACACCTCCCCGAGCTGTATATGAAGCATCTCTTGAAATATGGAAAGGGAGTTTCCAATTTGGACCTCTTAAAATAGGTGCTTCAAATTTTTATTTTTTTTAAGGTTTCAAATGCCAACTGGCAATCAGAATTCCAATTGAATTCACAATCTTTGGTAAGTAATTTGAAGAGTGGAGATGCTATTTTAGTGAAATTTTCTATAAACCTTCTATAGTATCCTGTGAATCATAGAAAAATTCTAACATCCTTTTGGCAATTTGGAATTAATAATTTAGAGATTACTTCAACTTTAGATTTGTCAACTTTAATCCCATCTCCTTAAATGTGATGTCCTAAAACAATACCTTCTATAAACATCATAAAACATTTTTCATGGCTTAGTGAAAGGTTTGCTTCTTTACATCTTTTAAGAACTTTTTCCAAATTTTCCAAGCTTCTTCAAATGTATTGCCATAGACTGTAAATTCATCCATATATACCTCTACACAATCACGTATTATATAAAAAACAAATCCTAGTACTACTTTTTGGAATGTTGCAAGTGCATTACATAACCCAAACGGAAGTACTCAGTAGGCATAAGTTCCTCATGGACAAGTACATGTGGTTTTATCCTAATCTTCAGGTGCTACCTGAATTTGATTATAACCACTAAAACCATCCAAGAATGAGAAATACTTCTTACCTGCTAATGTATCTAACACTTGATCTATAAAAGGCAAAGGAAAATGATCTTTAAGGGTTGCTTTATTCAGTTCTCAAAAATCAATGCACACCCTCAATTTACCATTCTTTTTAGGCACAATTACCAAAGGAGAAACCCATTGGCTATCTAAAATTGGGTAAACGAAGTTTACATTTAGTAATTTTTGGAGCTCTTCTTTCATAATCTCTCTAAGATTTGGATTCATCCTTCTCTGACGTTGTCTGACAAGTCTACAATTTTCCTCAATGTAGATGTGATGGATACAAGTCTTAGGATTAATGCCTTTCATGTCGGTATATTCCCATGCATATGTAGCAGAATGTTGTTGTAATGTCTTGATTAGCTTTTCCTTTTGTAATTTCTCTGGAAGTTATTTTTTATGTTCAATGTTTTCCCTGGAAAAATTTCAATTGTAGAGCTACCAAACTCTTCCATACAATAGAGAGACATCTGCCTAGATGACAAATACTCAACATTATATTTTTCTCGAAATTGCTCATGGTCATATTCTGAAGATGTTTCAAAATTTTCCAATGTATTTAGAATTTGACTATCTTCACTAATATCTGAAATAGTAAAGAGAGGATGAATATCATCTTCATCATCAATCCATTCTTTGTCATCTATTTCTGTGATTACTTTTGCTAGAGGATATAGAGTAATTTTTTTTGTTGAATTACAATTAGAAATATGCATGTCACCAGATCTACAGCTAATAAAAACATCAGCTCTATCCAGCCAAGGTCTACCTAATATAAGTGGATGTCCTCCTAGATTGTTCTTAGGAGTTAAGATCATGAAATCGACTGGATATTCCCAAGAATCTAAGGATACTGAAATATCTTCTAACACTTCATCTAGTTTGACTACTGATATATCTGCTAGTTGCAGTAAGGTAGGTGTGTAAAGAAGATTAGGAAGCTTCAGCTACTCCATCATTTGTTTGCTCATGATGTTTATTGTTGCCCCTAAGTCAATCAATGTATTTTGCATTTCAATTCCATTGATATGTGTGTTCACAATTAGACTTCCTAGATCCACATATTTTTGTATGGCAATTTTTCCCATCATTATGTCTATTATCTTTCCTACCCAGTGAATTCTTTTTGTTTCCTTTCTTTTTCTTCCTAGTTTCTTTATGCTCAACTCTTTTATTGTTTTGGCTAGAATAGGAATCTCTTTAGTGGCTTGTAGCAAAGGGATTTTGATACAAACATTCCCCAATTCATCTAGAAAATCATAATTGGGCAACATAATCTACTTTTCTACTCCTCTATCAATTTGTAATCTTTCAGGAAAAGGTGTAGAAGTAGATTCTGGTTGCTCAATGATAGGAGTTGTGTTCATTAATTCTTTTTGTTTTTCTTTTTCAATGTTTTCGTTTTGGAGAGATGTTCCCTCAAAACTTTTATTGACCTTTAGAGAATCTTCCTCAGAACTATCTTGTTCCTAAATAACTATAGAAGGTATTTCCTTTTCTAATATCCTACCAGATCTCAGTTGAACATCATTAAGATCTATAGGAGTGATCATATAAGTTGGAAATTGTTGTCCTTTTACCATGTAAGCATTCTGAGGATTTTTATTGTTGGGGTTTGGTAATGGTTGGGCAGGTAGCTGATTTGGTTTCTGCTGAAATGGCAGTAAGAGCTGAGGATTTTAATTTTGTTGTGGATTTTGTTGTGGAAATGGTAATGAAAGTTGAGGGTTGAAGTTGTGGCTATTGATTTTGTTGTGGAATGTGTGGGGGAGGATAATTCTAATATGATGGAGGATATTGATAATATTGAGAAAATCTCCCATAAGGATTTTGTACTCCTTATGCCCACGGTTGAGATTGAGATTGAGGTTGAGGGCAAGTTTGAGATTGAGATTGAGGTTGTGGCTAAGGTTGCTACCAAGAATTCCAATTTTTTGGCGTTGAAGATACATTTGATTGTCAACTCCTTGATTTTGTTGCCCCTACCAAGGTTTTCTAGAGACAAAGCAAAGAAGTTTTGAAAAATAACCTTAAGACCTAGAATTGAAGGACAACCCTTGGTTTCATGATTCTTTGAGCAAATCATATGTCTCTATAATTTTTGCATCTAAAGGGAATTCTCTTAGAGCATGGTTTTTTCTACATTTTGGATAGAAAATAGCTAAAGCATCAGCCTTGGTTTTTCTGCTTGTTTTGCAACTTAAGGGTGTCTAGTTGCTCACTAAGACTCCCTAGGATATCTATTTTGAATTCATCAAGCATATTACCAATTTCTACCCTACTCACTGATTTGGTTGCTGACTTATTTACTCTAACAAGGGAAGGATCTCTTGGACCTTTCCCTGTTTTGGATTTCCCTCTTGAGAGATGAACACATAATTCTCCTATATCATTTAATGGGAGTTGAGAAATATCTCCCTTCCCCATCATGTTAAGGATATCTATCCACACATCTCTAATATTTTTTAATAGAAGAGATTTCAAGGTTTCTTCATCTAAATTGTCCATCTTTGCTCTTTTCAAATTATAGTTGAATTTCTCAATCAAATCCTCTAAGATTTCATCCTCTCTTTGCATCATTTTGAACACTTCATCTTTGTGATTGGTAGGTAGGCAATAATCAAAATACCTATCCAAAAACACTTTTTTCATGTCATTCCATGTTCTAATGGACTCAGTGACTAACCCTAAGAACCAATTCAAAGAATCTCCTTTCAATGTTGAAGGTAACAACTTAAGTTTTTGAGAGTCTTCAAGATAATCATAAGTTCTGCACAAGACTTCAAACTCAAATAATGTTTCAGGATCCTCACTTTTCAACCCATGGAAGTTTGGGAGGACAAAAGGTGAGATATTTTTCATTGTGGCATTTGTTTCCTCATCCACTATAGGGAATCCAAAAGAATTATCTATTTCCTATTTCCTCTGCCTCCTCCATTATTTCCTCTACCTCTTCCTCTACCCCCTCCTCCAAACATTGTGAATTCTATATCCTCTCCTTCTTCTGCCATTATAGTTTCCTCAGAGTCAGTATAAAGTTCAACTTGCAAGGTTTCTCTCTCTTCCTCTAGTTCTTCTATCAATGGAATATGGGGGAAAGGTTCTACTTCTTCTTTCTCACCAGGTATTCCTAATTCTTCAACTAGAATTTTATCTCTTGTGGAGGTGTAAAAGGCTACTCTTGCTATTGGAGAATCAAGATTTTTCTCTCCTAGAACTACTTTGGTAGATGAAGTAGGTGTTTCTTTTGTTTCAACTTCTAACTTTGGAATTTGAGGTGTTCTATCGCTGTGAGTATTAACTTGAGATAGAGGTATGTCTCTTCTTGTTCCTAATGGAGTGGATGGTGTTGTAGGAGTTGAACTTCTATCCCTAGCTATAAATCTACCCCTAGAATCTCTTTCTCTATGTGTGTCATTTTTTTTTTTTTATGTAAGAGATAAAGTTACCTAGTTACACTTTTACATTTCCGTGACAACGGCGCCAAAATGTTTGGTCAATTTAGTGCCCTAAATTTCTCTACATAAATTATCAACCTGGGTATCATAAAGTAATTAAGTGTAGTGCACTGTTTTTGCTAGCTAACCCTTCTTACTTTGTTGTTTTTATGTTTTATGTTGTTTTGGGGGTTTTTGGTCTTTTAACTCCTAATGATTTACAATGTAAATTATCAAAAATAATTCTAACTTTCTTAAAGACTTCTCAAAATCTAAAAATGAAAACATAGCTAAAAAGGAAACGAAAACATAGCTAAGAAAGATATGGAAACAAAGCTAAGAAAGAAATGAAAGCAAAGATTTTGTTCTTATTTTACCATTATTTCTAAATCATGAATTAAAACTGAAAGTGAAATTTGCATTTGATGTCTAACAAATTACAAAAATAAAACTAAATGAAATACTTGGTTACTCTGCCTCTCAATTTTGGGAGAAAATCTCCTTGGGATGACATTTAAGTAATTTTGTACTTCACTAATCTAAGAGAAAGCAAATACAAAGATGCAGACATAACTCATTGCAAAGATGAAATGTTCAACCACTTAGTTAAGGATGAATTATCAACTTGAAGGGCTTTCCATAAACATTCATTAACACCATGAGTTAGTATTTTAAACTAAAAATGAAATGGGAAAGATAGTAAATGACACTGATCAGTTTAATTGAAAATTTAAACTATCAAAAAAATGAATGAAGTAAATTATCCAACAATGTATCCTTATCATTCTTCAATCCTACTCTCATCCTGAAACAATATTAGTTTCTAATTGAAGAAACAAGATTACACTATTGAGTTCTATCTTCTAAACCACTGATACGAACTAAAAAGAAATCAAGCTAATGGAAACCGCTCTAAACTATAAACACTGTCAGTAAGAAAATGATTATAAACACTATTTTAGAGAGGAGATGATGAATTTACAGTTAACAAGAAGAAGAAAGATAAATAAAATGGAACCTTCTTCAGTGCAGGGGCCCTCTGCAACTGATTAGGCTATGCTTTCTCAATCAACTCCAAGAGAACTCCTTTACATGTTCATAAAAACATGCGGTCTTCTCATATTAAAATAGGGACACAAACACCCAGAAATTACAGAGTCTAGAACTTCGATTTCACATAAAAACTATTACTAAAACTATTACTAACTTCTTCGTTCCCTTACAAAGGTATTTATAAGAAAAATCATATAATTGTTTGTGGAGAAAAGCGTGCTACAACCAAACACGTAGAAGACAGATATGCGGAATTTCTTCCTCGGCTGCTGGAGAAATAAATCAAAGACATGGTGATTGTTGGATTCATTTGTACAAGTGGCTGTTGGAGTCCATAGGTGTAGGTAGTTGCTCCAGATAACGCTTCCCATCACTGTGAAACACATTAATTAAGCATGAAACAAAGTCCTGTTACCCTCAGTCTCTTTGTGTTTGACTTATCCATTGACTGTAGTCTTATGCCATCTTCTTATCAACCTGGGCTGAATGAAGAGGACAAGGTCCATCTCATGATGATTTCGGAGCTGTCCATGTGGCTAGTTTCTCCTTCTGACAACTGGAACCTGTTAGATCATGGAGGTAGCTGCGGAATAGCCGGTTAGCTGCAGAATAGGTTGTGTTCCATAGCTAATATACAAAAATTTATTCAAACATCAAAACATAAAAAGCATTACATGTAAATCACTAAATGTCCTCCTCAAGACAGTATATACTAGTTATTAGTGATGAGAATGCATCTTTCTTATGGGAAAACAAAGAAAAGGAATGAGAATAGCTGCTAGGGAAAAAGTAATTTTGAGGTTCAACAGGCATTGTATGGGAATAGTTGTAATACTCCTATCAGCTAGAGTGATCGAGTGAACAGGGTACTTATTGGACCATATATGATGGCATACATGGAGCAGGAAATGTAGGTTATAAATAGGAATCTAAAGGCAGTGCAGGATAGGGAGAAGAACTATGCAGATAGAAACACATTGTTCAAGGAGTTTCAATTTGGGGAGCATGTGTATTTGTGCATCAAGCCTAAGAAAAGCTCTTTGAGGATAGGCTCATGTGCCAATTTGGCACCACAGTATTGCGGGCCTTTTGAGATCCTTGAGAGGATTGGACCGGTGACATATTGACTTGCAATGCCTCCAACAGTTAAATTCCATGATGTTTTCCATATTTCATTACTTAATAAGTATATAACGATTTTGATCATGTTATTGATTGGTCTATATTGTAGGTGGAGCAAAAACGAGGGTTCCAACCTGAGCCTCAGTGCATATTTGTAACATCCTTTGTGAAAATTTCATGTAATAAAAGTTAATAAAGGAAAAATATGACCATGGTTAAGGGACACTTATTCCAAGCTTAATTTTGGGCAAAGATATCCTAGTGGGCACCACTAGATGTGTGTTTTGGCTAAGGAAACTTTGCAAAGGCTAAGGAAAAGGCATTAAAAGGCAAAAAGGAATTTTTGGTACAATTATTTATGAAAATAAAGGAAATTAGAAGAAAATTAAGGTGAAAAGTCACAGGTTGCATGTGAGGATGAAATTGAAGGAAAATAATGGAAAATGAAGAAATTGGAAGCCTCGCACATAAAAAGGATTTTGAGGATTAGTTCATGGCCTTTCTCAAGTTCAAGTTTGGAGCTTTCTCATTATTCTCTCTCTCTCTCATTCTTGATCACTTAGAGTTTTCTTGGAGCCCTCTAACTTTGGATCAAGGAAGGAAAAGTAATCAAAGGGAAAGGAAGGAAAGCAAGGATCAAGGAATGGAAAGCAGTAATACTTGCAGGTGACCTTTTGCATGAGTGATTTCCTACATAGTTTGGACATGCATAGTTTTGCATGTTAGTGTACGGTTCTCTTACTGTCGGTGGCATAGTTTTGTTGGTTTATGACAGTGGTTTTCAAACTAACCTTGCCATTTTTGGATACCATAGTATGTTGGGATGTTTATTTTGGTTTTTGAGCTTTGGTTTGCCAGATGGATTTCGGAATCCGAGACGCAAGTAATCTCAAGTTCCATTCCCAAAGGCCTAGGAATCCCTTGACCGGTTTTGGCGAAATACACAGTAAAGCATGAGGGAGATGTCTCAATTTACGGCCTAGTGATCTAGGTTTGGATTGTGGTAAATCCTGAGAAACAAGGAGATATAATATTCATCAAGGATAGTGATGGATTTCAGATGGCACTCCAAGTTTTATTTGGTTCTGATTGGAGCACTAATTTTTGTGTGATCACATTTTGGTGAGGGTGGATGGCAAGTCGTTGGACACATCAGATAGGAGAGGTACAGGACACAGGTATTATTCTGGTTCTGGTTTTGATAGACATCATGATCGTTATTGATATCATCCTTACAGAAGGATTGATAAGGGATACTTATCAATCCCTTATGCAGGATGCAGAGGCCTACTTGCTTGGTATGAGTAAATTCTTCCGACTACATGATTATTCAAAAAACACGAAAGCAAGGATAACCCTTTTTAGTCTCAAAGGTAAAACAAATATTTGGTAGGAAGATGTGAAGAATCTTAAAGGTATTGATGAAGATGATTTGACTTGGCATGCATTTTAAAGGCTCTTCAAGAAGAAGTAATTCTCAGAGACATACTATGACGACAGAGCTAAAGATTTTTATGAGTTGTAGATGGGTTCTATGACAGATGAGGAGTATATTAGTAGGCTCTTGGAGCTATTGAGATATGTGCCTTACCTTAAGGAGGAAAAGGCCAAGGTTCAGAGATTCATCAATTGACTTCCAGTAGCATAAAAATATTGGATTGAGTTCGATGAGCCTAGATCGTTGGAGGAGGCCATCTAAAATTTGAATCATTATTATGAGAAGTTGAAGCACAAAGTTGAGCTAAAGCGTGACTTGAAAGGAAATGAGAAATCTAAAGGAAATTGGCCACCAAAACAAGGAAGATCTCAAGATGCAGGTGTGAAATAAAATGCAGTTCCTTACAAGAGATTCATTACAACTGAGAAAGGACATGGAGAACAGAAGACTAGAGGTGGTGGTAGAGAACCATTGTAGTGTTGGATATGTAGTAAGGATCATCATAAGAAGGAATGTCACCAGTATCAAAGTGATAGTAGACCCCAGATCTACACTGCTCAGGAGGCACATAGTGTTTGTGATGTTCGTCGTAGCATTCCTCATATATATGCATTTACGGACAACATGTAGGTAGATCATCAGGGATCGATCATAGAGATGGATTGTAAGATTTGTGATCAAGTAGTTTCTATTTTGATTGATCTTGGATATAACAATAGATATATTAGTCCTGACCTGGTGGATAAGTGTGGTTTGAGAAAAGAAGTGCATGAAGAATCTTGGTTGGTACAGTTGGCTACAAGTGCAAAGAAGCGAGTTCACCATTGGGTAAGAGCTTGTTCATTTGAGTTAAATGGTATGCCTACAACATCACACTTGAATGTGTTTCCATTGGGATCGTATAGCATGATTTTGGGTATGGATTGATTATGCCTTCACAAAACCAAAGTGGATTGCTTCGACAAGGCCATTGAGTGTGTGGAAGATAGTGGGGAAAAGAGGACTTTGCATGGAAAGAAGAAGCCTACATTAGTGAGGATAGTTACCGCTATGCAAGATAAGTGTATTCGTAGAAAAGGTTGTATGATGTTTGTAGTGCACATTTCCAGTGACAAGGGTAAGGAGGTTGAGGATGCGGATGTGTTGAGAAGGTACCAAGTTTTGCAGCAGTTTCAGGATCTTTTCCCTAAGGAAATTACAGAGTTTCTACCTCATAGGGAGGTAGAATTTTCTATTGAGTTAGTGCCAGAGGCATCTCTGACATTGAAATCACCTTATAGGATGAGCACACTTGAGTTGGTAGAGTTGAAGTTGTAGCTAAAGGAGATGTTAGACAAAGGATACATCAGACCCAATGTATCACCTTGCGACACACCATTGTTTTTCGTAAAGAAGAAAGATGGTACTCCCAGATTGTGCATTGATTACAAGCAGTTGAACAAGGTAATGATTAAGAACTGGTACCCTTTGTCGAGGATTGATGACTTGTTTGATCAGCTAAAGGGAGCAGCAGTGTTCTCTAAGATCTACCTGAGATCGAGATACCATCAGGTACACATCAAGGAAGAGGATGTCTTCAAGACTGTGTTCAAGACCGGGTATGGACATTATGAGTTTTTTGACGTTCCATTTAGTTTAACTAATACTCCAGCTGCATTTATGTTTTTGATGAATAGTGTGTTTCATCCTTATCTAGACAAATTTTTTATTGCATTCGTTGATGACATACTGGTATATTCTAAAAATGAGGAAGAGCATGGAAAACATTTGGCAGTAGTGTTAAGGTTGCTAAGAGAGCATCCGTTGTATGTTAAGCTTAGCGAGTGCAGATTCTTTCAGACTAGGGTACACTACTTAGGACATGTTGTCTCCAAGGAAGGCATTGTACTAGATCCAACAAATATAAGGGCCATCATGGAGTGGGAAGCTCCTAAGAATGTAGATGAGATGAGATCATTTATGTGATTGGCAGGTTACTATAGGAGGTTCATCAAGAACTTCTCATGCATTGCATATCCTATCACATCATTGCATAGGAAAGGTAAGAAATTTGACTCGATAGAGGAATGTGAGGCTAGTTTTGAGCAACTTAAGCAGTTGTTGACAATGCACCAGTGCTAAATATTGTGGATCTAGATAAGGAGTTTGTAGTGTGTATAGAAGCTTGAAAGAGAGGACTTGGTGGAGTTCTCATGCACGAAGGAAAGGTAGAGTGTTATGAGACACGAAAATGGAATAAGCATGAGTAGAACTATCTATCGCATGATCTTGAGCTAGTAGTGATCATACAGGAATTGAAGATGTGGAGACACTATCTTCTGGCCATATGGTGTTTGATAATGAATGATCACAATGGGTTTGAGGTATTTGTTTAACCAACCGAACCTAAATTCCAGGCAATCTAGATGGTTGTATACCCGTAGTAAGTTCAACTTCGAGATCAGATACATCAAAGGGAAAGAGAACTAGGTTGTAGATGCTCTTAGCCGGAAGGTACAGGTAAATATTATAACAGCCATGAGCTCTTATGGGACATAGTTACAGGATAGGATCTTGCAGGCAAGAGAGCGGGATGACAAATGCATGGAGATCATGCACAGGTTACAACAAAATAAAGGTACAAGTACAGGTACAGGTGATCATGATGCAGACTATCATCTCATGGTAAATGGCTTGGTGAGGTTTCGAGACAGAATCTATGTGTCAAATTGTAGTGATCTCAGGAAGCTTATCTTGAGGGATTTTCACGTCAAGCCATACTTGGGTCATAAAGGATAACAGAAGACATTGACGGTGGTAAAGAAGTTCTATCATTGGTCAAATCTGAAGAAGGAAATGGCAGAGTTTGTGGCTAGATGTTTAGATTTTCAATAGGTCAAGGTGAAATGAAAGAATTCAGGTGGTCTAATACAACCTATTGCAATTCTGGAATGGAAATGGGAGGTCATTTCCATGGATGTCATCACAGGTATTCCCAGGATAATGAAGCAACATGATTCTATTACGGTCGTGGTTGACAGGTTAAGCAAGGTAGCTCAGTTCATTCCAATGAAGACTACATATTCAACGAGTGAGGTAGCATAGTTGTTCATCAAAGAGATAATGATACTCCATGGTGTTCCAAAGAAAATTGTGTCGGACAAATATGCGAAGTTCACTTCCAAGTTCTGGAAGGAGATATTTATAGGCATGGGTACAGAGTTGGCCTTCAAGCTTATCATCCATAGATAGATGGACAGATAAAGAGGGTCAATAGCATTTTGGATGACACAATAATGAGGATGTACGTGATGCACCAGCAAAAGAAATGGGAGAAGTATCTTCCTTTGGTTGAGTTCGCATACAACGATGGTTATTAGGAGACATTGAGGATGATTCCTTTCCAGACATTGTATGCGTGGAGTTGTAATACTCCCATCATCTAGAGATACCCAGTGAATAGGGTGCTTATTGGATCAGATATGCTGGCAGACATAGAGAAGGAAATGCAGGTTATAAAGAGGAACATAAAGGAAGTGTCGGATAGGTAGAAGAGATATGCAGATAGGAATAGGTTGTTCAAGGAGTTTCAGGTTGGGAAGCATGTGTATTTGCATATCAAGCCCAATAAAAGCTCTTTTAGGATTGGGTCATGTGCCAAGTCGACACCACGGTATTGCAGGCCTTTCAAGAACCTTTAGAGGATTAGACCAGTGGCATATCAACTTGCACTACCTCCAACAATGAAATTCTATGATGTTGTCCATATTTCATTGCTTAAGAAGTATATAAAGGATGTTGATCATATTATTGATTGGTTTGTATTACAGGTGGACAAGGAAGGAGAGTTCCAGCTAGAGCCTTAGTGCATATTGCAGTGGAAACATCTCATGCTCAGGAACAGAGCCATGGAGCAAGTTAAAATGTAGTGGAAGCACTTTCAGCTTGAAGGAGCTACATAGCAGATGGCGGATCAGATGCAGGCCTTGTATCCTTCATTGTTTGTCGGTTGAGGCAAATAATTTTTCGTTTAATGTTTGGTATATGGACATCATATGTCTTGGTGATGTTTTGGTATATGTATGTATATATATGTGGATGTAAATATCACCATGAGCTAAGTTATAAAGCTCCAATAAGTGATATTGGTGTCATATTATTGTGGTTGTTATATTGTCATGTTGTCATGAAGTTTTTCTTTTGAGTATGTCCTTCATTGTAAATATTGCAAGGAGCAAAGTTATAAAGATCCATGGGAAAAATGTTTTCTTTTCAGCAGTTTTGCTAAGTTCATGGTGTGGTTTAACACCAAAGAGAGTGTTCCCCAATGGGGAGGTTTCCGTAACAACCTTAGTGAAAATTTCATGGAATAAAAGAATAAAGGCAAAATAAGACCATGATTATGGGAAACTTATTCCAAGTTGAATGTCGGGCGAAGAAATCATAGTGGGCATCACTAGATGTGTGTTTTGGCTAAGGAAATTTGGAAAAGGCTAAGGCAAAGGCATTAAAAAGAAAAAAGGAATTTTTGGCACATTTATTTATGAAAATAAAGGAAATTAGGAGAAAAGTGGATGAAATTGAAGGAAAATAATGGAAAATTAAGAAATTAGAGGCCTCATGCATAAAAAGGATTTTGAGGATCAATTCATGGCTTTTGTCAAATTCAAGTTTGGAGATCTCTCATTATTTTCTCTCTCTCTATCACTCTTGATCACTTAGAGTTTTCTTGGAGCCCTCTAACTTCGGATCAAGGAAGGAAAAGCAAGCAAAGCGAAAGGAAGGAAAGCAAGGATCAAGGAAAGGAAAGCAGGATCAAGTAGCTTCAACAGGAATATTTGTAGGTAACCTTTTGCATGTGTGATTTCCTAGATGGTTTGGACATGCATAGATTTTCATGTTGATGTATGGTTCTCTTGTTGTTAGTGGCATGATTTTTCTAGGTTATGACAATGGTTTTCAACCTAGCCTTTCCTTTTTCCAGATGCCATGGTATGTTGGGATGTTTATTTTAGTTTTTGGGCTTTGGTTTGTGAGATGGATCTTGAAATCTAGGAGGAGGTGGTCTCAATTTCTATTCCAAAAGGCCTAGGAATATCTTGACCATTTTTTTCATGATACATGGTAAAGCCTAAGGGAAATGTCCCGATTTAGGGCCTAGTGATCCTGGTTTGGATTGTGGTAAACCATGAGAGACAAGGAAATGAAAATTTTCTCAAGGATAATGATGGATTCTAGATGGCATTCCAAGTTCTATTCGGTTGTGATTGGAGCATTGGTTTTGATGTGATTACAGTTCAGTGAGGGTGGAGGTGGTTTAACCTCTAGATTCACTTGGTTGTTCTTGGATTGGTTGCTCTATGAGATCCCACATTCATGCTTGGAATATGGCATGGGGATGATTGGCTAAAAGAGAGATTTAGTTTAGCGATGTCTATGGTGGGGTGGTACGTGGAAGTTCAGAACATGGTTGGATTATCCTATGATTAATAAAAGCTAAGTTCACTTAATTTTGCACTGATTTATATGTGGATTTAATTGTTGTCCTATCTCTGATATTTGCATGGTTTTATGCTGGTTATAAGCATGGTTAAGATATTGGTTCATGTCATCGTTATTTCATGTATTTACTTGTAATTGTTAAATGGATAGATGCAAGACCTAACTGCTAATGTAGTAGTTCAAACAAAGTTACCGATCAAATGAGAAAATGACCTAGTACCAATTTTTTTGAGGTAGCAAAAAATCACTCGATTTTGAAAAATGTTGATTCAGAATACACTTTTTTTTTAGCATATTTTTGCCACTTTAAATTTTTTTATGTATCAAGTGTGAACATTTTTTTTAAATGTTAGTGATTTTCATGCTCATTTTGAAAAGTGTTGATGCAGCATCAACACATTTTTTTTAGAGGGCTTACTTTTGACACTTTAATTTTTTTTATGTATCAAGTGTGAACATCTTTTTCTTTTGGTAGTGATTTTCATATTGATTTTGAAAGTGTTGATGAGCATCAACCCTTTTTGTTTAAAGGGCTTAGTTTTTACAGTTTAAATTTTCTAATCGTTTAAGTGTGGATAATTTTTTTTAAATCTTGGTGATTTTCATGTTAGTAATAAAACAAAAAAACAAAAACAAAAACAAAAAATGAACATGACAAAAAAACCAAATACAAAAAAATATATAAAAAACAAAAAACTTATAAAAATCTAAAAAAAAACATAAAACATGACAAAAATAAAAATAATAAAA
>APFE030269885.1:54258-76287 GCA_000404065.3 Pinus taeda
ATGCAAGTGTTTTCAAGTTATGTCACTGGTCACCGGTCCGTAAATGTGTCCTCCAATGTGTGACAGTGGGGGCGCGACAAGGACTGTGGCCGATGGTGACAAATTACTGCGTAACAACTAGAATAGAACCCATAACCACCACCTCTTATGTTAGGTGTATCGAAGAACATATCGTCTCTGGCCATTTCATCTATGTTCAACCAATGCCCACTATGAGCCATGCTACCAAATGCCCCATTAGTCATGTCCTCATATTTCTAATTGACATGTGGTTGTCCTTGTCTTTGGAAGTCTGACAAACTCTAAAGGACAATGAAATTGACCTCTACTTGTTTCTCATGTACCCTGGCAAGTCTTTCCTCTGACTGAATGATTTTGTCATTATCTTCTTTGTATCTTCTTATTTTTTCCTTTAAACTTATCAAGGTGGCTTCTATGTCATGGGAGTACTCATCTATGTGTTTCTCATATGATTTGTAAGGAGAGTCTCATGAACTATAATACACCATTTTTCGTGTCATCTATGATCCTCTTCTTCCTGCAAATATACCATGTGTTATGGGTGAAACCACCCTAGGGCTTTGGAGTGATAACCCCAATAGAGAAGAGGGCAAACCTCAACAATAAATTCTCAAACAATCATAAAAAATCCTTATTCTACTAAATCGCGTAGGAGTGTCCTTAACCAATGTCCTTTGTTTGGGTAGATCCCGTAGGGTGCAAACCCTCAGCTTCTCCCAATGTTCTTGAAACCTGAAAATTATTCAAATGGAATATACACAATAGTAGAAACATAAAGGATATACATGATGTTAACTTTAAATAATATAAATGAATGACTAATTATACATCAATATAAGATTCATAAATGAATTACATCATAACTTTGATGCATAAACACATTTCATATCGGAAACATAACATAATTCCTTTTTATTGAAATAATCTATAGATAAGGTGGAGAAATATGACCTGAGTCCTTCTCTAGCTCAAAGAGGAACCATCCTCCGGATCTGTCCCTTCCCAGCCTTCAGTAATCTTCCTCCATCACCAACACAAGGATATCTCAAGCAAGATGGGGGACATCTATAATTAAGGAAACAAGGGTTTCCTAAAGCTTTGGGGAGTGCAGGAGGCACAAGGATTCTTCAGACTTGAACAGGGATAATCTCACTATTGTATCAATATCTCACCCTTTTTCCCTTAAGGCCTTCCCATGGAGGTTTATTTATACCTCTCCAAATTAGTTTTTTTAGTTGGGAAACAGTTGGGCCACGGGTAATAGGAGGTGAGTAACAGGTAAAACCCATGAACTCCACCCGAAATTAAGGAAATTTAATTTTTTTTTATGTGTTTTAACATATGTACGCAGGGTGGATATATGCTGACCCACATGTACATGCTTTTATCACAGGGAAAACTAGCGTGTAAGGAATAAAACACAGTTTTTTAGATTTTGGACAAAGTCTGGAGGAAGGGTTTTCCTAGGCCATAATCAAAGCATCAGATCTACCAAGAGTGGTAAATGGTTCTATAACAGATGCCCCCTAATATATGAGGTCAAAAGGGGTACATGATGGCCGGAATTTATTAACTGTATGGAAGGAATCATGCTGAGACTGAGGAGGATTTCACTATAATTCAGCCTACCAAGCCATCGAAAGAGATCAGAAAGAAACTGTTGTCTGAGGCGGGCATACCCATGCTGAAAAATAGTAAAGAATGTCTACATGTCAAGTAGAAAAGTGGATCCAATATGCACACAAGTATAAAGGAACTGGAAATACATAATGGATCATCTGAGCATAATCAAGAAAGTACATGTTTGAATATCACATATAAAGAGCTGATCAATGATGCTGAATTATGAAGCTGATCACTGAAGCCAAGAAACTGATCCAAAGAGTACCAAGTGAACATGATGGAATAAATGGTACTACACCACAACTCAGGTGCCAACATATAAGATGGCACTATAAGGAACTTCAACATATAATGTGGATGCTGCCAACTAGTAGAAACATAAGCAACTGACAAGTGAACCAGGACATGCTGATGCAAACCTGAGGTCTTCACTAGCCATCGTGGTACATTTCTACACAATGGGAATGAATGATTTGAAGCTGACCATGTGAGAAATCATTTGATTACTGGTCACTGCTGTATACCATTAACAAATGCGAGACTACTCGTCGATAATGATGATGAGAGTCAAGGTACCTAGTACAATCTAACAAGTGCAAATAAATGAACTGTAGTCGAACACTTGAAAGAATCTATCAATTAGGAGACAATGATGTTTTCCCACTATCGATAGAGAAGGAATCTGCCACTAATGACTACAAACCCTAAGGTACTGCCAAATAGACTCTATATCTCTTTCCTAGAGAAATGAGTTGAAGTTGATGGGAAAAGGTCCACTAGAAGGAAGGCATTAAGGCATCCTGTTGGCTTGATGGGGCCTAACCCAGGTTCGGAGTTAATTAGCCAAACAAATCCCTGTACTACTGGCCCTTTCGGAAATAGGCCGTGGAGTGCAGACTGAGGTCTCACTCGAAGCAATATGGGCAGATGCTGGAACCAAGTTTCCGCACCGTAGAGATGTTTGAGGTGTGGCTTTAGTCCAACTGTGGGTTGGATTTACACAGGTTGCTTCACGCACTTTCCTGACCTGCGATACCTTTGTGATTTGTTAAAATCACCTTCGGGTAGCCCTAACAAGGGACTGTGGTGCTTTCGCGCTGCTAGAGCAGTGATATGCACTAATTCCCCAAGCTACACTACAGATCTTACTTATCTTCTTATCAGTTTTAGTTAGCTTCGTGCAGATACTTATATTATATTTACTTATTCAACATAGTCATGTAAGTTCGCGCAACAATTAAATAGTAAACTTGCAATTCATACCCAATATATTGTAATGCATAAACAGGAAAAGATACATAAAATGATATGAAATTTCTCTTTTATTACTTCTTCAATTGGTTATAGACTCGACTCACCCTACACACTCAGCTATAGGGGTTCGTGCACTCAGCTACAGACTACTAGGCCTTTGCACACTTAGCTGCAGAGACTTCTCCTACTCTATGACCCAAAAGACTCAACTCTATGCTTAGATCAATGTCCCATTCTATCTATCTATCTCTATATATCTTTACAACTTAGAGCCTCGCTCTATTTATACAATCCCATGGTCCATAGAACATGGGTAGATCTCTTAAGCTGACATTACATAACAAAACAGAGGGCACACAACCCTCTAACTCATTTACAATCTTCGCGCTCCATGTCCACAAATCATGGAGTCTTTACACTAGACTTGGTCAAAACTTGAGCTTTAAGCCCCAAAACTTGCCTTGGGGGATCTTGCGCCCAACAGGCCCCCAACACAAACATAGTGGCTTGCCCTCAATTCACTCAGTCCGTGTGGAGATCTTTGTGCTATGCTTGGACTATTGCAAGGTCAGCAACGCACTAAGCTGCTGCCTGCTGTATCTGCCACAGTTAGTCAAATGGTCGGGCCACCTATGTAGGGCTTCAACTGACTATTTTTTACCTTGCTTGGGAAGAGTTTGCCATCTAGTTTCACCAACTGCACTGCACCACCATCTATGACTTTCATAATAACATAGGGCCCCATCCAATGCATTTGGAGTTTCCCTGGGAACTTATCGAACTTGCTATTGTATAAAAGAACCAAATCATTCACCTTAAAAGTGCGCAAGTTAATATGTTGATCATGCCATGCCTTTTCACGCTACTTTTGAACTTGCTGATGAAATCTTGCTAAGATTCGTTCCTCTTCGAGTTCCTCCAATTGTGTGAGCCTCTCCTCCAGGGTTTCATGGTCTATAATATCTGTGAGTGCTACTATGCATAGACTAGACATGATATATTCCATCGGCATTATGGCTTCCACTCCATAAACCAGCCTAAAAGGCGTATGTCTTGTTAGTTTGTTGCATGTGGTCCTATAAACCCATAATATTGCGAGGATGCGCAAGTCCCAATCGCTTCACTACGTGTTGCATACTTTCATCAGCGTGGTCTCCAATACTTTGTTGAATGCATTAATGCTTCCATTACCCTGTGGGTGATACGATGTGCTTTTCTAATGATACACCTCAAATTATTCCATCAGCACGCTGATAGTTTCATTCAGGAAGGTCATCAAAAACCCTTCATGCAGAACATCCCATTCATTCATTCCATGATGAAGCTCAATTTATATATACCAGTTCATCGATATAACATCAAGAGTGTGATAAAATAGGTGTAGCCACTCTAGTTGTGGCTTTTCCCCATAGGCCTACATCCACCTAGCCAAATGCGTGCATAGATCATCCTATCCATCATATTTTTCTATGAATCATACTTTAGGCTTTCCAAACCATCTGTGCATCACCCTTCTGGATGTGCGCCAGTCTTCAAAGTTTCCCTTGTGCATACCCCACCACCTCACAGGCGTAGTGTGCAGTACCCAATTCAAGGCTTCGAGACATTGCTTCTATAGGACCTCCTTTTCAAATTTGTCCAAGAAGCCATCTATCTCACCTAATCCATCGTAAGTATATAGATCCCTCATTTCCGTGGAAATGCAGTAGAGCGACCTTGTCATCATGCTACAGTGAAGTGTGGTTATCTCATGTAATCTATTCTTCCATCCCTCTGTTTCCTCATCTGAATATGAAGTACAAGTGTTGTCGCACTCCCAAGAAAGTTTTCCATCTACAGTGGGATTTACCCAGTCTTATTCTCATGCACTTATTTTGTAGATGCAGTCTAAGTTATCGTCGCTTTCATAGTCGCACAATGGCTCAGTTCAATGTGATCGCTTAGCAGGGTCCAAAGGTATCGCTATTCACAGAGACTTCTTTTCAAAAATCATCTTGCACTTCTTCAGGTTGATCACCACATTCATGTTAGTAGCCAATTGATTCCTAAGAGCACGGGGTAGGGGTTGTTGTCATCAACAATCTTTATTACCTGAAAATCAGCTAGTGTGCTCGCTACTTCAATATCCACCATGATTCCTTGCAGTCGTTCGAGGGGTATTATCTTTTGTTGGTTCACCATGTGTAGCTGAATAGGAGACCACTACAACGTCAGTCTCCCCATGTGTTCCCATGTCTGCTTCAGTAGAACATTCGCATCTGATCCTAAGTACAAAATTACTTGGTCCATTTAGTATTCTCCAATCTAGGCGGTTGACCTCATTTCTCTTCCAGTTCTTGTCTTATGTTTTCCAATCTTATGAACCATGCATGGTTCTCTCTATGCGGTCCCTACGTACCTATTAATGAGCTCCTGCAATCCCCTTACAGACTTACTATCACGCAGTAGCTTCATGAACGTTTCCAAGAATATTGCGAGCATCGATGGGTTCATTTCTGGCTCTAGCCTGTCTTTGCTTCCTGAAGTGGAGGCATCAGCGAAGCTCTTCTTAACTTCCATAAAAGTTTCTTGAGCATGCTCCAAATTGAACTCTGCTTCCTTCACTTGAGCTTTGTGAACCCAAGTGTCATCTGCTAGCTATTTTCCCTTATCATCTCCCATCATAGTTCCACTTCAGAGCACACTATTCATATTTGGTTCATCCTCGCGTGGCTCAGACCTCATCATTTGCAAGTTTTGAGTCGGGGGAGGTAGCAGCACTCCCTTATTTGTATCCTAGCTATCAATGTAGGATAATCCTCTATCTCGTGATCAAACAATGTACAATACAGACACAATGGATGTGTAAGATTCATAATGCCCTGGCCCTCTGCAATTGTAGCATATCAGCTATCCATGACCTCTTACACCTCCTCCTCCACCTCGGCCTCATCCACGCCCCTGAAATCTGGTGCCTGCCATCCCTACACCCTGGTTTAGGGGTCGCGTTTCGGCTTGAACCCTGTAGGTGGGAGTTATATCCATCATTAGCTCATAACTTCTACATGTCCGCTCATCATGTTCCACTGATCTACAAAAATTACAAAAAAACTATTGTGATGTCTGTGTGTACTTCTACAATAGATGACAGTTGTATGTAGCATGCTTTCCTCCTATTTGACAAATCGCGCACCACAAAGTAGGTGCCACATTTGGTCCTGTTTTCACTTCTGATCTTACTAGCATTGGCATTCCTCCTGTGAGGTAATTTTCAAACACTGGGCAGCGATCCTTTTTCATGACCCTACTCCTTACATTTCACGCACCACACCTCTTCATGAACTTCTAGTCGAGCTATCCTATCTTGTTTTAGGCTCTACATTTCTAGGCACAAGTTTTTCAACCACACGTGGATTTGCTGAACTCCTAAGTTAGGATCTTGCATTGAGGTCTCATGCAGCCTCATTGATGTTTCTAAAGCCTCAACCTAAGTTGTTAATCTCTGTTGTGTCATCACATTCCTCAAATGCGGTGATAGTGATGCTACAAACCATTTGCAGTGTTGTCCATCTATCAAAGTCATGTTAGATTCATGAATTGTGCACTTCAATCTCTAATCCAACTCCCAAGGAGTCTCACCTGGTAGCATCATAATTTCCTTGAACACAATGATCGACTCTACCTCTAACTTCGGCCTGCTAAACTCCTTAGTTAGCATAGCTTGGATAGCTGTGATTCCTGCATTTTAATGGTCACCTGAGTGCTTAATGTACTAGGTCAGCACGCGATCCTGCAAAGTGCTAACCAATATCTCTTTCTTGATGTTATTGTTTGTAATTCCCTGTGCTTCCCAGACAACTTTTACTACGAACCAAAACTGGTCCAAATCTTCATTTCCCGTTCCATTGAACATAGGCAACTTTATCGAGCTTGCAATATTAAAATGCGGCAATGGCAGAGGTGGTATGGGTGACGATGGAGGTGAGATTGGTGAAACGGGTGGTGGAGTGGGTGCGGGTGCTATGAACAGAATCCTCTACCTTATCAATTGGATCACACTTTGTGGAGACACCTTCGTGAGCTCTTCCTCATTCTCTTGCGGAGTTGAGATCAAGGGGCTAGTCTCTAGTCCTTCACTTCCTTCGTTTCTATAAATTCTCCCACCTCACGTAGCTCTAAACATCAATGTAACTGCATAATCTGCTCTTCACACAACAACATCTTAATCCAAGTGTTCAGAGACTTAACATACTTAACTTGTGTTCCTTTGAGAAAGCATCGCTCTGCTTTGTTGTAGCTGACAGAAATGTTTACCGCAAACTCAATAATGAATCCTCCTATAATTCGATCGAGCCAGGGACCAACAACGCACGTGATCTTATCCTCTGATGCTTCCAATATACACACCAATTCAGGGGTCCACATAATAGGACTATCAAGCTTGTGCCTTCCTTGGCCATCTTCTCCCTTCGTTATCCACTTGTACAGCTTTGTAGGGAAATATGCGAAGAAAATTGTGTGGATCTCTGTGTACAGGTAGCAGTCTAACCACTTTTCATTTGATAGTCATGGATTCCTATTTTCCTCCATTACAAATTCGTGAATTCTTCTTCAATTTCCTTTTTAGTTGGATTCCAGTGATGCGACATCAGACATCTCTATGCAGATTTTGGTCCCAACAATGGAACCATTTGTTGGCTTGATGGGGCCTAACCCAGGTTCAGAGTTAATCAACCAAACAAATCCCTGTACTACTGACCCTTTCGGTAACAACCCATAGAGCGTGGACTGAGGTCTCACCCGAAGCAGTATGGGGGGAAGTTGGAACCAAGTTTCTGCACCCTAGAGATGTCTGAGGTGTAGCTTTAGTTGAACTGTGAGTTGACTTTGCGTAGGTTTCTTCGTGCAATTTCTTGACCTGAAATACCTTTTCGATTTGTTAAAATCAACTTCACGTAGCGCTAAACAAGGAGTGTGGTGCTTTAATGCTACTAGAGCAGTGATCTGCACTAATTCCCTAAGCTACACCACAGATCTTACTTATCTTCTTATTAGTGTTAGTTAGCTTCAAGTAAACGATACTTATATTATATTTACTTATTCAACATATTCATGTAAGTTCGCGTAGCGATTAAACAGTAAACTTGCAATTCATACCCAATATATTGTAATGCATAAATAGGAAAAGGTACACAGAATGATAAGAAACTTCTCTTTTATTACTTCATCAATTGGTTACAAACTCGACTCACCCTGTGCACTCAGTTGTGGACTACTAAGCCTCTGCACACTTAGTTGCAGAGCCTTCTCCTACTCTACAACCCAAAAGACTCAACTCTATGCCTAGATCAATGTCCCATTTTATCTATCTATATCTATGTGTCTTTACAACTTAGATCCTCACTCTATTTATACAATCCCATGGTCTACGGACCATGGGTAGATCTCTTAAGCGGACATTACATAACAAAATTGAGGGTGGAAAACCCTCTGACTCATTTACAATCTTCATGCTCTGCGTCCACAAATCGCAGAGTATTTACACTAGACTTGGTCAAAACTTGGGATTTAAGCCCCAAAACTTGCCTTTGGGGATCCTGTGCCCAACACATCCTTCATCAATCTACTTCGAGTGTAACCTGTAGGCCAATAATGTGGAAGGAATCAGATGAACAAAGATGTAGTAACCCAACCGAAGCACGTTTCTGGCATACACAAGATGTAGCTAGCGCACGATAGAAACCTTATAAACTAACAAATAATGAAAGCTGACACAGGGGCAAGGAGTCCACCAATAGGGTCAAATGGAAACCAAGTCACTACACGAATCTCATTGTGTGATAATGAAAGCTGATGTTAAACACAAGGGAAACCACCCAGTCAAAGACCCATGATACTTATCAATGCTGAGCACAAGGTAACCTATCAATAATGAAAATAGGGCTAGGGTGCAGCTCTAGATCTTCCCTCAGAGCAATTTGTTGTAGTCAATAAAGACGAGACTCACCAGCAAAAAGTCAATAGAGACCTTCTCAAACCGACATGAGAAAAGGACTAATAAAACTGACGTGATAATGAAAATGACACAGACAACTAGGGATGGCCAATAGAAAAATAGGTCAAGAGACACTGCAAAGAGGCCGACACAGGTTTAATTCCCTTGAACAAAAGCACAACTCAACTATGACTACAAGGAAACATAGGATAACTTTGTACAAGTTTTTCATGTAGGAGGCATAAGAAAACTCTCCATATGATTGGAAGAGGTAACCAATTGGAGGATTGACTCAATAACAAGGTTAAGGCTCTCCTAAGTCAAAATAAAGCCCACCCCAATGGAGGAAAGACTTTCTCTTGAGTGCTTTGTTCAAGGGTGACACAACTAAATCTAGTTGCCATCAAAATATGGAACTAATGTCTTGCTCCCGCTCTTTTTTGGAATATGTAATTTTTTTGTCTTTTTCTTTTATATGAATCTTGAAAAAGAATAAAAGAATGCTATAGTATAATGGATAGAACGAGTGTCGAAAAAAGCATATGCTCTAGTTCCTGGGAGGGAAACATTCCTATGCTCAATGCAAGGTGGCAAAGCTGGTGAAGGACACTCAAAGGAATGTTCTTTCCATGGGAAAAAAGGGTGTGTCAAGTTGTAGAGGCTAAGTGATTGCAAGGTTGATTTTGCAGAAGACATGGTCGAAAATTGGCTTAAACATGAGTCCAAGTGAAGCCAGATCAAGGCCAAAAGGTGAAAGTAGTCAATATGCAATGCAGCAGTACAACTCAACACAAAGGAGACTCTAGGGCATAAGGCCAAAAAGTGGCGTAGAAGAATGAGAATGAGTCTTCAACGCACAAGTCATGGTGGGACTAAAGCGGACTCCCGAGCCTACTCAATATAGCAACATGGGTAGTCAATGTCAGCGAGGATCTAACTAAGATGCCCATGTAAAGGATGGCTCTACCATCGTATCATAGTTTTAAAGTCGGCAACTGAAAATGGTTTGGAATCCAAGATATGATAGGGTCGACCCTATGGCTAATGTATCGCAGTATGGAAGCTAGTATGAAAAATGCAAAGGAAAGCAGTATTCCCTAACCTATATGCCAGTAAGAAAATGATACCTACCATGATGGGTCTATGATCATGGGACCAAAATGATGTCTCGAAGAAGTCTCCAAAATTTCCTGTAATGACAACCTAGTCTCGACACTCCAAGCCAAAAGGTCAAAATGTCCATAAGACAAAAATTGAATTTTCAAAAAAATATTTTGTATTTTCCAACTTATATAAGGACGTTTGGACTCACAGTTTTTTCATTTGTGTTTCGAGCAAGGAGATGTGGAGACAAACTCAAGCAAGCTTCCTCTAACCAATTGAACCGTTCAAATCACTTGAAAACTTCCAGGTAACCCTTATATCTTGCTTTTAATTGTTTGTGATACTTTTTAGATGTTTTTTTTCAAGTTTTGACCATGGGAAATGTGTCAAAAAATTCAACTTTGCGTACACGCGGGTTGAATATGGGTAACACACGTATACGATGGCCCTAGGCACGCTTGCATGAAAAGGGAACCTACCTGTGCATGAGAAAAAAATTTAAAACATAAAACTAATGGTTTGAAACATCCTTTTGGACAGGATGACCATCACTTGGAGAGAAAGAGAGCATAGTGCTATAGATAATGAAGTAATGGAGGACCAAAATGCTTTCGATGCTTTAAGAGGTTGTGGCTTTCTAAATTTTTTTAAGATGCCAAATATGAAAGCCAACACATGATTACTTGAGATTTTGATTCATTATTGGAGCACAAAGGATGACGCCTTCATGATCTATCAGATTCCCCTAAGGATCAAGATTGAATATATATACTTTATTACCAGTCTTTCCCAAAGGGTAGAGGTGGTGCATTTGACCAGCAGGATGAGGGGTACTCTTACTGTAGAAGACTACGTCCACATATATTGTCCTGGTCATCCTAAAAATATTGGAAGTCAAATTCCAATCAAACACATGGAGAGCTTGTCCTTGAAGATTTTACTATTTACCATTGCCAGGGTAAATGTCTTAGCTACTTTACATCAAGCCTCACGAGTATCTATGAGCCTCACAGTGGAATGTCTCACCACAATGTTTGATTGGTGCACGCCTCTAATAGCCAATATGAAGAACCAACTGACCTCCATTCAGAAGGATTAGACAAAGAATTTTGGGTATGGCACAATCTTGTGCTCATTCTTCATTAAGAAAGTACCTAGGATTCAACCCAAGGTATCATCAACTATCAGTAACCTAGAGATCCATGAATGGGTAGATGGGCTAACCTAATGAAATGCCTTATGGGTGGCAATGTGCCCAGGATGACTTTTGGCCACGAGTTTTTTGCTTGGTGAGATCAACAGGTCATCACAGTCAATGACTACCCCTACGTCGAGATGGATTTCCGAGGAGATCCACATTTAGTGTTACCACCAAATGAAGCATGGGGTGCCATAGGTAACAATTTTTTAATTTTTTAGATTTTTTAAGAATTTTTTTTCTCTTAATGAACTTAAAAATATTTTTTATGTGACAAGAAAAAATATATTGATCATGTTTCATATGTGGGACCTGTGAGGCCTGATGGATTTCCCAGACATAGGCATCGCGGGAGAGATGTCGAAGGGGATGCAGCTGAGATGGAGAGAGTTCTTCATGCATTTCAGAGGAACTTGGTGAGGCTGACTCATGAAGTACCCATGATATCCATAGAGGATCTACCCCAGGAGATGCAGCGTCGCGTGGCAGGACTGCCACAGTACTGGGTGCGACTATTCCGGTGTGTAGCCAATGTTGTTGTTGATTTTCTAGCTACTCATCCTAAGCTAGCTAGATAAATGATCAGATGTTCTTATCATTGGACATGATGATGGGCATAGGCCCAGATTTTGTAGGGCATTTTGTCCGAATTTTGTATATTGTTTTTTGGACATAAACACTCTATCTACATACAAGCGATTTTATGATATATACAGGTAACGCTTTCGATTATTTTTTTTATTTTTTAATTTGATGAATGATTGATATGCCAATCTAATGCTTGATTAGCAATAGAATCTGCTAATAAATTTTCTGATTGTGGAATGTGAACATATGTGATATAAACACATGATTGATGCAACAATCTCACTCTCAAAAATTAGTGATACGAATTGGGATCTTGTACCCGATAAGTGTTATTTAGCTAAGATACCACCAATTGTGAGTCTAAATAAACCACTAACGAATCAATACCAAGAGATATTGCTTCAGATAGAAAATTAATAACGACAGTATATTTGTAAACATTATTCGAAGCAGCACTGATACATACTCCTCTCGAAACCATCAACTGGCCAGATGGATAATAAATTACCCAAGTTGCAGAAGCAAGGTTCCGGGTATGCCTACTTCACCATTAGCAAATCCTAGATATACTGAATCATCCATCAATACCTGCCAAAGCAAATCAAAAATATCGACATCACTAAAACCACTAGAAAGATATGTACAAACATACAATATATACAAACAAGTAAGTGTTCGGCCGAAGCCTAAGCAAAGTACTTCTTAAGGTAAAGCCCATTTTTGGGCTCTGAAGACTTGTTCGTTCAAAATCAATTAATTCATAAGCCCCCTTTTTCACAACACACTTGACCATAAAGGGACCGTACCACATAGATTTGAACTTGCCTACCCCCAGGGTGTCTTTGTCTTAATCGTAGACCAGGACAAGGTTGCCTTCAGAAAAATTCCGAGGACAAGCCACTTTATCGTACTGACTTTTTATCCTTTTCTTATAGGCTTCATTTATTATGGCAGCATCTCGATATTGCTCATCAAGATGATCCAAATGAACAAGGTGTTCCTTGAGACTAGAAGTCTCTAGAAGAAGTTCTACAGCTAGCTTAAGAGAATGAATTTCACATTCGATAGGAAAGATAGATTCCAATCCGTAAACTAGTTGAAAAGGAGTAAAACCAGTGGCAGTCTTAACTAACGTTCGGTATGCCCAAAGTGTCGGATACAACATGATGTGCTAATTGGATCAAGCTTTGTAAATCATCCTTTGTAGGATGATTTTAAGGGACTTGTTCATGGCTTCAACCTACCCATTGGCCTAAGGATAATATGGAGATGAATTCTCCTTCCAAAAACCCAACTTGAGATCCAACTTAGACAACAGTTGATTTTGGAAGTGATTGCCATGGTAAGTGACAATCTCTTTAGGGATACCAAATCATGAAGTAATCTGATTGAAGAGAAACAAGGTCGTTGTTTCACTGTCATTTTTTAAAGTAGGCATAGCCTCAACCCACTTTGTAAAGTAGTCTACAACTACAATGATGTACTTGTGATTTCCTTTTGAAGGTGGATTACAAGTAGTAAAATCAATGCCCCACTTCGTAAAAGGATTGACGGTGATAACAGGGAAAAGTAGAGTTGGATGTGCATGCATTTTCCGAGTATAGGCTTGACAAGGATGGCATCTTTTGACTGCTTCAATACAGTCTTTGAAAATCGAAGGCCAACTATAAACATAATCAACATACCTCAGTGAAGTTTAGGGGAGGCTATCGTCTCTGCAAAATCAATCCAAATTAGCATGATACATGTATATACATAATCATATCAATATATCAACCTCATGCATGATATCATTAATTGCATACAATGACCTCATGCATGAAAACCATAACCATGAAAAATCATGCATAAAAACCACATAGACATTAACATGCATGGATGACAAACATATTATGCCCATCGATTCCAAGTGTTGAACCGGGGAGATCTAATACTAATCTATAACCAACCCCTCCCACATTTACCCAATTTCACTGGTCTACCAGGGTAAACGTGAGAAGGAGATTTACTATGACATGACCTGACGTCCAAGCTTCTGTTGTGGAAGTGAGGCTGACTAATGAGATTTATTGACCACAAATTGTAATTGTATAGGGCTTACAGGACACTTTGGGGGCAAAGAAGCACCCCATATGACCAAACCCTGAGCTAAACTCCTTTTTCAACAACCTAGGCCAATAACCACACCCTTGACACAACATCCATGTGGTTATGAGGCTATAACCGCACCCATAGGCTTGCCTCCATGTAGTTATGGCCCAAAATTCTTAGCTCTATGCCTAGGGTCCCAAGATCTGAGCCACAATTCTAGGCCAACCTCCAAACCACTGCACAGAACTTCCTGAAACTTTCAAGAATTATAAATAACTAAATGACAATGATAAACATACAAAACTTGATCATGGAATTGACCTAACCAAGACTAACCATGACAGATATTTCATTAAACAGATAGTGAACATGTAATCTATAGGTCATGAATGCATATCTGAACATAGGAGTATGAAACTTATCTGAGAATCACCAACAAGGTCTAATTCCATCTTGTAATAGCTATAATAACACTTGATAGCTCATACATTAATTGACCATCAAATACTTATCAAATCTTGAACAAGACATATCTAGAGTACAATGGAAATCCATGTTTATAACCAACATATCACCATATTACTAACCATGACATAATAGCCATCAATTCACCATATTAACAAGTACAAACACTCATAGATTACAATACAGAAATAGATCTTGTTAAATGACACACAAGCCAACAAAGTGAGGGACTCCCATGTAAAAACCAACCATAGAGTGGGTTGAACCAAATCTTTATTTTAGCCAATCACCACCATTCAATATTCCAAGCATGAATGTGGGATATCAATACATGCACAACCAGGGCTTCTTGGATATTAAACCACCTCCACCGTCATGTTGTCACTATCTCACCAAAATTGATCAGGAGATCACAAAATAAAACCAAGACATAAACAACTAGGGCTTCCCAGAGATTAAACGACCTTCATCCTTAGGCTACCATCCAAAATCAATCAAGAGATCACTAAGCCCAAAACAATCTGGGATGCCTTAGAATTTCTTCACCATTACCTTGAAAATTATTCCTATACCCACACACTTATCAAGGGTTTCCGAGAGATTAAACCAGCTTCATTCCCAACCCTTGGGAATTTTCTTAAGACAACATCACCAAGTTCCCAAAACCTTCTGACAATCAAAAGCTTAACCAAAGAAAAGAATCCCATCAAACCATGGTTATCTGGAAATGGAAAGGCAAGGCTGAAACCACTATCACACCCGACAAAACCCGTTCCAATGATAGAAACATAACCAAATACACAAATTCATGTACCATGCATTAGAAAACCAGATAGGAAATCACACATGCAACATGTTACTTGTGTAACACCCTCCTCCCACACCTACCCAAGAAACCACCAACAAGGTGTTGATGGTGTTGGACCCACCAACATGTAAGGGGATTTCCCCAGTAAGAAGTCCCAATTAAACCTCAAACTATTTGGTGTGGGAGTCCCAGTAGTGGGTCATAAGGTAGATGTCGCACAGAAGCAAGTAAGATAACTATGTCAGTAGCAAGGGTTTGACTACTGCAGTGAGTCAAGGAAGGTGTACGAAAGGTTCTAACACAGGTGGGTGAGATGAGGGTGAAGGTGAGTTCCAGGTTGAAAGGGATGATTCCAAAATCAGCTAGGAACACACAACACACAGGACATACATAGCTTCCGGTTGAGCAGTCCACTCGGATGCGTTAGTCACAACATACAAGGTAAGATAACACGTAAAGCACTCACAGATCAATCTGAACGAGTGCAATAGTTGCTACAACAATTTTCATGTGAAAGGTTTGTCTGATGTCTGGAAGGGCACTCGACATGGACAAGATAGTGTTAAGAGCATATAAAACACATTTCCATTAATATATTATGCATTACAACAAATGAATCAGTTTAGATATATAGCACAAGTTAAAGCAACATGCATTACAAGTGTTAAAGATAAGTCTTACAACAGATACAATACATGTGTGAAAACGTGTTGGCTCTTATTATATAAAGAAGTGTAAGTTCCAATCATACAATACATCCATGTAAACCTACTAACCCCAATAGTGGAACATTATAGCCATGTCTGCCTGCGCTTCCAAAGGAATGAACTAGCTTCATGCAGTGGAGAAGCCAAGGCGCATTACAATATTGTCCAAGCTCTTTCCACAATAGTCTTATCAGAAGCTTAGCGAACCAAAAGCCTATATAGTGAGTTATGAGGGACTATTTATAGAAAAGGGTGGGGTGACCCTTGATATTCCCCTTTTTGACAGTTCAACTACCCTAATGACTCTTCACCTACTCTATGACTATTACATCCAACTATTGACACTTGCATTACACTTGACATGACTCAAGATTACAATGCACATGTACTCATGTGAGACAACATGGCTTGAGCAAGCCTGGCAAGACATCACTAACACTCTGTCTATTTTCATGAGACCAACTCTTTGACATGCCTGTGATGGTCAGATGTCAAGCTTGGTTGTCCATGATGGTGTGCATGAACCTCATTGTGACATCTTGTTGAAGCGAACTCTTTCCTCCATTTCAACCGATGCATTGGTTTGGCCCCTTCATCCAACTCGTCTGCTAACATGCACATGGCCTTCTTGGGTGTGGCTGAACTGGAAACACACTCATGCGTAGTGTCTGTATTTATCTTCAAGTGTGCATTGGTGGTCATGCAAATCAACTTGTCAAAGTACATATTCAGCTCCAATCATACTTGCTTGTTGTCTTCGCCTAGGTGAGTGTGTTGAATGGGTTGGATTGTATGCGTGCACACAATGAACTACATGCTACATAATCCCTTGCATGTGATCAACAACACTACTCACCATGTCTACTCTGTGTCAGCTATTGGGATGGATCATTAACTTGTACGGGCGCAGTTTGATCCGTGAGTGCACATTGAGCCCATTGTTGTTCCAATTCCTGCTGCAACTCATTCTTTTGGTTGTCCAACTTCATGTTCTTCCTGAATTGTTGCTTCAACACATGCAACTCCTCTGTTCCATTCTCTGTCTTTGCGTGATCTTCATGTCATGCCATCAACTCATAGCCTGAGTCTCCAAAGTTTCTTTCATTATCAGTGGATCTTCTTGATATTTCAACTTTGTTCCACTTCTGTGTTGTCAACAACCTTCCTCTTGCATTCATTGCATTCACTACATTTGCTGCATTTGTTGCATTCATTGTATTCACTGTGTTTGGTATGCTTCGTTCAGCTGTTGTTCATGATTCTTCTTGCTATGATATCTTGATGTTCTTGTCTACGAACAACTTGATATCTTCATGAGTAGGCAATCTCATAAACATTTGATCAACTACATCTCCAGGTGTTCTCTGAATGGTCTCTTCAACTCCACTCTCTTGGAAACCATTGTACCTACACTGCTAAGAGGTAGATGAACGCCTGCAATACTTGGAGACATGGGAACAATCATGGAAAGAAATCTTTCAGTCGAAAACTAAAATGAACTTGAGAATTGACTTGCGACATCCCTGTGTGACTGATCATGAAGGTTGTGCAATTTCGGCCGGGAGGTCGAGAGACTGACTGCAAAGACTGCATAAGGCACAATCTGGGCTGCTAGGAGACTGAATGACTACTATAATTTCATAATGCATGGTTAAGTCTGGCTGCTGACTACTGGAATTATGCAATGCACAATCTCAGCTGGCAATGGTCATAGGCTTAGTGACTCCATTACACAATTTTCTTGGCCAGCAGTCACTGTCACTAAGGATTACATAAAGCAGGCTTGGGGAATAGCTACTGGGTATAAATACACATTTTAGGAGAGGAAGGCAAACCCTTCCCTTTCAAGATTGTGCAATGCTGTCTTGGTGAGGCTCTTGGTGAGGCATAGTCCAGGCTGAGGTTGGCTAAACTCGCCGACGGGCAATTGAAAGTGAGTCTGAGTGTGAATTCATGCTGGTACTAAGTTTAAGCATAAGTAAATGATCATGCATGAAAATGGTGAATGACGGATTCAAAAACTGGAACAACATGCACGTGGGTGAGGCAAGTCACCAAATCAGCAATTGTTCGCGAAAAACAGTTTCATGCATGCGACAACGGTGAGATGTTTACAAAAACTGAAATGGTGTTAGGACAAGCTAATATACATGTAAATGATAGCAAGCATTCAAATAAATCAATAAAATAGTACTCATACAAGCGAAAACACAAAAAGTGAGAGAAATGCAACACAAGGCATGGGAAGCGGGCTTACCACAAAATAGCTGAGCTGAGAGTGCCGATTGCACCTAGATGTGATGTGGGATGTTAGAGCCACAAGATTGATGTGAGGAATGAGCTTTGTAGCATCCAGTTGATGAGTTTTGATAACATCTAGTTTGTGACACACATGACACAAATCTAGGGAAAGCGACACTTGGTGGGAGGTTTCTCAAATGATCCTTGAATGTAACCTACAACTGCTAAACATAGATCCCTAAAACAAGGGATACCTTGTGCACTACCTTGGGAGAAGCAATCCATGCATACAAGGTTTTTTTTCTCGGTCCCAGAGGGAACTAGTCAACTCAGCTGCTCATGCAAGAGGCTATTCGACTGCTTGAAGGAAATGCACATTTTTGGCTGGGGGTTAGGCTGACTGCTGAGAAGATTTATGTAATTTCTAGGTAGAGTAGCTGACTACTACCCAGATTTGCACAAATTATAGGCTGAGTAACCCTACTGGGAAAAAGTACGCAATTCCTACTGGGAGTGTTAACTGGCGAGATTGTGCAATCCTAGAGCCTAGCAAGCTTCCAGATAGGATTGTGAAATTTCTGGAGGGAAGGTTGGTTTCCCTCCAGAAATGTGTGATTTTCTAGGGGAAGTTGCTTAGCCTATAGCTAGACCAAGTGCGGGTGAACAGCCTATAAGGGGAATGCATCAAGCTGTGATCAACATGCTACCTTTGTGTAAGAAAATCACTTAAGTTGGTGAAATTGATGAAGTAAGGCAAGATTTTGTGAAGGTTGGAAGGGAGGCTTCAAAATGGAGCTAAGGAAAAATTTTGGAGGGTGATTGTAGCAGCAACAACCCTTGGTGACACACTGGTAGAACTCCAGCTCTCTGAATGGACCTTGTTCATGAAAAGCAAGTCTAACACCTCAGCAAGTATTGTTCAGTTCTCAACCCCTTTTGATTTCCACACTAGCTTGATTGTAATACGTAGCATCTTCCAAGATCTTGGTTGATTGACACAAATTCCAAGGCAAGGAAACACAGTTTTTTTGATTGGGGTCGAGGGGTATATTGATGCACAAGTAGTATAGTCGTCAGAGTCTTAGTTTCATCTCTGGTGTTGCTCCGCTGCCAACAAGCCTAGACACTACCTTGGAAAAGTCACATAGGAACACAAGCATGCCTTTTCTGCCAACAAGCCTGGTCAGTACCCCAGTGGAGTTACTTGCATCACCTCCCTACACAAGAAGCCTTTCTCTTCTTTCGCCTTACTCATTTTTCATTTTGAATTTTTTCACTATAGTTTTTTCATTTTTTTAACTTTGCATAACACTTATTCATTTCATAGGTGGAAGAGGGATCCCTACATATTGAGAGAAGAAGAGATTGTTCCTGCAGAAAAGTAGTTTACTATACCTCTGACATGCATGTTAATTTTTTTCCCCTCACCTTACTCTATTTGACTGAGCTGACAAGGATTAACCCAAAAACAACCGACTAGATTAGGTGGCACTAGTTAACACGCAAGCATTTTGTTTTCACCAAGGTTCACTTCGAACAATATGTATTTTTCATCGACGTATCACGGACTAAAAGTAACAAGTTCTTCATACAGAGACAGGAAGACAAATAACCAAGTAGTGACAACAACACAAGGCCTCTTGCAATTTACCCAACTTTCTTCAAGATTCATACACGGTCTCATGTGAAATTATCCTACGAAACGAAACAAGCGAACTAACAAAAAACAAAGCAGAGAAAAAGTAGAAGCCAAAGCAAAAGCAAAGCAAGTAAGAAAGCAAGCAAGCAGACAAAAAAACAAACAAACAAACAAAGTAAGCAAACAAGCATGTAAGCAAACAACTCAAAAGAAAACATACTCCTACTCCTAAGCTAACAATGCATGGGTAATCGCACGTGAAGTGATACTTCCAATGCAGCCATGGGCACATTGGTTGACCCATGTTGGTGAAGACATGGTTCGCGAATAAGACAGTTGTGCGAACTAGCAAATAAGAAAGATATCACAGTGAAGGCAAACACACTCTAAGCTTATAAGTGACCACAGAACAAAGATAAGTGAAATTACATGACATGCATCCTATGGTGTTGTCATGATGTTATGCTACACTACGTGCAAATGTTGAGGTATGAATTCTCTTGACTATGACATGCAAGAAAATGTGAGAAAGGTAGACCACTTGTGTTGTGCATGTGTGCTTTCTATGTAAGATTCCTCCAATGCATGAGTGATGGGATTGTGTAGTCCAAGTGGAGGGAGTGAAATTTGGGTTTTTGGTGGATCTTCTATGTAAATTAGAGAGTGATGAGGAGCCTTGAGTGTTTCAACAATTTCCTGACCGAAAGTGAAACCAACCTCATGACAGTGAGACCCTGACATAACCATTAGCTCAGGCTGAACTGCTTCGACAGTCCGGGGGGTTTCGACTTTGTTGATAGATAGATCATTGTAGATGATTGTCTTGGATAGGTTAACAACAGTTGAATCAACATCATGATTGGATGAGGAAGTGAATATATCACGACAACTAAGATCAGAAAATTTGAGATGTTTGTCGACATCCTCATGATTTAATGAATCGGGCAGAGGGGTAGATCAGAAGAAAATATGTTCACCCTCTATGTTTTCAAGAAAGATAAATGACAGATTGAATGGAATTTCTGAGGGAGATGTGTCCTCTACACACTGTAATGATAGACTGACATCCAACATGTCCTGTGAATGATCAGAAGTAAAAGCATCAAGAAATGAGTTTTCATAGGGGAAATTAGGAGTGGTAGAATCACAAGGGATGTCAGGATGAGGTAAATGAGGTGTGGCTAGAAGGGAATCATCCTTCACCGTGAGTTATTCTTTAGCTTCTTGCACACACTTATCATGAATGATGGTGCAGATTAGTTGCATAACACCATCTCTATCGACAGCTTGCTCCTCGTTTATAATAGTTGAGGAGTCCAGAATGGGAGAACACAAGACAGCACAATCTAGAGGATCAAGAAAACGCAATGATGGAGGTCAAGGAAAAGAGTCCATGTGACAATTAACAAGCTTGCTAGCCAAATATGTGCAAATCTCAAGAGCAGGTAGGGTGGGAGAGTGTGACAGTTCAACAAAGGCATGTGCATGATCTCCCATATCACTCCACGGTGGTGGAGATGTTTGTTGAGGTGAAGGCAGATAGTGACTTGTGACAGTGACTGTGCCTACTTGTGATTGTGCTACTCCATCACCGAAGTGTGCTGAGTGGGGTTCGAATATGTGAAGAAGATACTCAAATCTTCCATCAAGAAATTCCCTATCAATATCATCTTCCGGGAATCAGTATGCAAGATTACAAAAGCATGTATGAAACTATTCAATGGATTCATCGAGTGCTTTTCGTAATTTTAAAATTTATTTTTTGAGTTCTTTACAGTCATAGTGATTGAAAGCATGATCTATCTCTGCGAGCAAATGAGCAATTGAATGAATAGATTTTTCGAGTAGCGTGGCACACGAGTGAATTGGGTTCCCTCTAAGTGTGGAGATGAATAGCACGTAGCTCATGTATTCCTCAAAGAAACCATGTCTTTCGCATGAGCCTACAATGTCGACCGCATGGCTTACTAAGGCTACATAGCCTCCACCATCAAATGTTTTATGAGACAAGTTATCTGAGAGCCTTTTCAGAATGATGAAATTGTTTTCATAAGACATGCATTCTGGAAGAGCAACTCAGTAGTTAGTCATGATACATGTGAAGAGATTCAAAACATATGTGAGGACTCATCTTGTCATATGGCCCTCCTTATAGCACCAAAATGTGGACGGCGTTGGTCCCGTCAACATGTAATGGGATCTCCCCAGTAAGAAGTCCCAATTAGACCTTAGACTGTTTAGTGTAGGAGTCCCAGTAGTGGGTCGTAAGGTAATGCCTTGACCACGATGTCGCACAGAGGAAAGTAAGATAACTCT